>OY720456.1:12152609-12257609 GCA_963082715.1 Harpalus rubripes | reverse complement strand
ACTAATATTTATCCCTGCAGACCACAGTTCCAAGTCAAAATTATCGTATACCTAGTTTTGTTAGAAGTAGTATTTAATCACGAATTTATGACTCGTGGACGCTCAACTATGTTTTTTGGTGATTGATTCGATTAATCAAACTTAAATACTCTGTTGGTTAAAAGTGGAAATGTGTTCAAAGTAGGACTCTGCTCAGTTTGTTAACTACATCAAATTTCTAACCTGTTTCAATTTTTTTTATAGGTTATGGACCTACCCTGCTTACCACTTGCGTTCTTAAAATATCGGTAGATATAACCTTATAAACAACTATTTACCGGTAACAGTTCATCGGTAGAATTTTCGTAAATGCCTCATATAACTGACAACTGACAGAAGGTAATGTGCTGGCCACATCAGATTTTCCTATATTATTTATTATCTTAACTATAACCAAAAACTGTATGATGCCAATGCATTCACGGAGCAATCACAAACACATTATTTTCGTTTCATCCGCATTCCTAATTACATTCCCAATTTTATTCCTTTCTTTGGGATCCTTTGTTATACCGACATTGACACATTACACATCCCTGCAAGCACTCAGCTATAATCGTTCCTCCACCGTTCTTTCCAAATTATCAAACCATCTTAACTAATTCACTCTCAATTTTTCAACAAAATTCTGCCTCATCATACATCATAAAAATATATTTCAACGGATATTGTTGTTCCTCGTACCATAAATCAATAAAGACTCTTCATTACCGTTACCGAAAAATTCTAGATCAGTGCATGTTTCTAGCGAATATACCCAGAGCTCCCAATAGAGTAAAGGTAAGACGTAATAATATTTGAGAAAAAATATGTAACATGACATGTATGTTATGTTATGTATATTAGGTACTCGTGTTTATCTGTATTATGTAACTGTAGAAAATACATAACATGATTGTTTTTTACGAGTTACAGTAAGTGACCGGTTGTTACTAGGTCAACCCAAATATGAAACTAATTCAAATCAAATTCCATTTACCATATAAAGTCAACTCCATTAACGCATGAAATGACTTGTACATTACAATAAAAAAGTATATAGTTTGGTTAAAGTTAGACGACAATAGTATATTAAGTATTAAGAACGGTAATTCCATAACGTGCGTGATGCTTATATTATTTTTTGCACGATCGACGCACCAAATTTAAAAGAAAAATAAGATTTGAAAATTATTTTGACATATTAAAAAATTTATTTGTCATTTTTGAAGTAAGCTTTGATTTTTGTTTTTATTTATTTACCGTCTCGCCTCCTGAACCGTAAGTGAAGCACATCACTTACCGACGTAAGTCACATCACTTACCGTTCAGTAATTTGTAAATAAGACCTACTGTCCTAGAAACACTATCGGTAAATATGAAAAATAACCCGATCGTGTAAAAAGGTAATTATTATTTAAAAACATTTTTGTATTAAGAAAATAAAAATTGAGGTATTTACTTATCATTGCCATTAGCTACAGCAATTACTTTTTACCTTTCGTCAAAGGTATTGTCTTTTGTCAAAAAATTCGATGAGTTTTTAATGAATAAGCACGTTTTATTTATGGAACGACATATGTATGGATGGAGATATGTGTGTGTAGGTGTGTGTGACGATTCTTCCGGATCGCATAACTTTTCCTTTCCAAAAATTATAATTTTTCGTATTCCTCGACCTTTCATCCATATGAAGAGATTATTAGACTGGTCAACCGAAAGTTCTCGCGTTTAAGTTTTTAACAGTTTTTTTTTGAAAAACGCTTTTAAATACCATTTTTTTACATTTACTGTCATCATAAATGTTAAATAATATTTTATTCTTTATATGATTTGATTGCATTGTATATTTAATATTCAATGGATATACAGGGTGTTTCAAAAATACTGTAAAAAAATTTAAGGGCATATAGTATTGACCAAAATAAGTAAAAAAGCTTAATCAACATAGGACTGATCTTCAACTGTTTCCGAGAAAAGCGAAAAATCGAAAAAAAGAAACTGACAAAAATAGTGATCGAACAAAATTTTGTCTGTCAGTAAATGGACTATAAAATACAATAAAATTTTATATGAAACGTTTTTCTCAATTTCTAATAGTTACGAAGTTATTTGAAAATTAAATATTGGCGAAGGTCGCCACAACATTTAACATAGTACAATTATTAGATTTAAAAAAAAACAAAAGCACATCTAAGATGACCTCGTAACTCTTATAGTTTTCGAGATAGCAGACGTAAACACCGTAAAAACTTATTTTTCACTGCCTCAAATCAGGGAAACTATGGAAGATCGGACCCATGTTGACTAAGCTTGTTTTACTCACTTTGGTCAGTACTATATGCCCTTAAATATTTTTAAAGTATTTTTGAAACACCCTGTAGAGTTAAAAAAATTATAAAGATATTAAATTCCGTAGAGCACGTTAGCACTATCTTTATGAGTGACAAAATGAAGAGTAATTTACAACTTAAGAAATTCATAAAATGAAAATATCCTTTTCTATGAACAAAGACTACCCCTCTCACATTAGTCGATCTCTGTTACGTAAGTCTAAAATTAAACAACTCAAAAAAAAAAACTGAAAACTATAAAACAGTATTTAGCTAAGACCCAGCTTTTGCACAATAGATTAATTATTAATATTAACATATGTTCCGTAAGTCAACCAAAAAACCAGTATCTTGATTCCGGGTACACCATGGTTCCTAAATATTTTCTTCCATTTCGGGACAAATTGACCTCGAATCATATCACATTTAAAATTGACACAACTTAATAATAATAAAATTAACCAAATGGATGATAACGTTGAATATGACAACGATATTGAACATTCTATTACATTTAATGCCAATAATAATAACACAACCAACAATATTTCAAATATAAATAATGTTTTTAAACTTACATCTATAATAATTATTAGTAATACCACTAATGTGCTTTAGAAATTTGATATTGACGTATATCGTTTGATTTGATTATGATGGTGTTTGAAAGTAGCAGTAGTGGGGGTAAAAATATCAGAGAAACCAGAATTATTTCGTGGTTGCCACGATCCGACTTTTTACCAACTTTTTTCAGGAACCGCGTTCCAAATAGAAACCGGTAAATAATTTCAGGACTTACGGAACACAAAACCGTAAACCTGATCGAACCGGTTGCGTTACGGAACATACTATTAGTAATTGTATACGGTTTTATTTTCTTATCACTTTTATCAGTATACAGAAATTTACTAACAATACCTACACTGTGTATATTTTACAGTTTGAATAATTTATCAGTTAATTTAGCGTGGGTGAAAATTTATTGATTTGTCAAACGAGTGTTCGTACATGCATCTGAAATTGATATATGAATAGTTGGTCCATTAAAGTGCTTTCTATACTGTGATGATAATGTGCAAATTCTGATTTTGCTATATGTGGAATCTACGAGGAAGTGAAGTCTTGTGATAGCTGTGATTTATGCCATTAATTAGATAATTTACGTATAAGAATAGAACGAAAGAATTTACGGTGCAGAGATTAATGAACAGATACAAAAGAGACACACCCTCACCAAATACATTACCGTGAAAAGGTCAAATTCCTTTTACAGATATACCAAATATATTTCAGATAAATACATGACTTACTGCTAATAATATCAAAACACGTTCGTTGCTTCACTGACAGTACTGACACGTATATCTACAATCACAGTATTGTATTTTATGCCAGGTATATAATCGTAAATGTCTTCTTATCGTTGATATTACATTATGCCGTAAACAAACAGTTTTTAATTTACAATCGGAGATTAGACATTTGTCACACCTATATTTCTTTTTTATCTGGAAGTCTTGGTTACAAATGGTCTGCTAAAGTGCAGATGGTTACTACGAGTAAATCTGCTGGGAATTGAAACAGTTATAACAAAATAATACAGTTTAGATAAATACTAGTATATCACTAAAAATAATTAGGTACTATTTAATAAATAAAAAAATCTGATGTGGCCAACACATTACCTTCCATCAGTTCCATATACGAGTATTTTGTATAAATTCCATACAGAAAGTTTCTTGCGCAAGATTCCATATTTCAAGTACATTACCTTCTGTCAGTTCTATGTATTTTGTACAAATTCCTTACAGAAAGTTTCATGTACCTAAGAGATTCCACATTTCCAGTAAAATTATAACACAAACATGTCAATTGCACTTAATACTGACATCTGTCAATCAGCTTTTTCTTAATCTGGTAGCGGTTTCCAGGGTTACAGCATAGCTAGCTGCTTTATGAAATTTAATTTCTTTATAATTTTTTAACTCTATATCGATTGAATATGAAATATAAAATGTAATCAAATCGTATAGAGAATAAAATATTCTTTAATATTTATATTATTAAATATGGAAAAATGATATTTAATAGTGTTTTTTCAAGAAAAACTGTTTAAATCTTAAAATAAGGGTACTTCCGGTTGACCAATTATAACCAAAATCTAATCATCTCTTCAAATAGATGTAAAGAAAAGGATTACGAAAAATTATAATTATTTGAATTGTAGTATTTGTGTTATCGGATCCGAAAAAACTGTCACACACACACATACACACACGCACATATAAACAGAATTACCTTTACATGCTTTGTAACGACAGAAATTAAATATGAAAATTTCGAAAATTACGTTGAAAATATTGACAGCCATGGAAATGAACAAAAAATAAATAAATGCTTGACGATTTATCAAATTGTCAGATACGTCAAATAATTTAACTTACGTTGTGACAGATAAAACGTCAAGCATTTATTTATTTTATGTTCAATTCCATGGCTGTCGATATTTTCAACCTAATTTTCGACATTTTCATAATTAATTTCTGCCGTTACAAAGCATGTAAAGGTAGTTATGTTTATTGATCTAGATGCAGAATTTTATGCCCTAAAACTTTTATTTGACGCGTTTTTGCTTAAAATAATTAGGCGAGCAGGAAATTACAAAAAACTGATTTCCCATGTTAATCTCCTATGTACACCTTTAAGATAGAGACACGGTATATATATATATATATATATATATATATATATATATATATATATATATATATATATATATACAGGGTGGGGCAGAGAAACCTATCCGATTTCAAAACGTTATAAAATTAAAACCACTCAACTTGTCAAAAAATTTTTTTATTAACATATCGCAAATTTTATGCCATTTTTAAATTTAAGTTTTGAAAAGCACATCACTCAAATGTCGTCCCTGGGAGCGGATACACTGATTTAGGCGCTCGCGGTAGCTTTCCATGACTTTCACCGTCATTTCCACAGGAATTTCTTCAATTGCCCGAGCAATTTCCCTTCGTAAAGCAAGAAGGGTCCTTGGTCGATGCTGGTAAACCTTCGATTTGAGGTAACCCCAAAGGAAGAAGTCACATGGAGTGAGATCCGGTGAGCGCGGCGGCCAGCCAAGATCACCTCTCAGGGAAATGAGGCGACCGGGAAACAGTTCCCTGAGAATGTCCATTGATCGTCGCGATGTGTGGGCGGTTGCACCATCCTGTTGAAACCACACATTTTCCACGCCATTTTCTTCCATTTTGGGTCTAAGAAAATTTTCCAGCATGAAACAATAGCGCTCGCTGTTGACCGTTACGGTTTGCCCATTTTCTTCAAAAAAGTAAGGCCCCCAGACGCCTAGGCGGGAAAGAGCACACCACACAGTCACTTTTGGGCTATGGAGGGGTTCCTGATGGATTTCTCGAGGATTTTCGTCACTCCAATATCGAAAATTCTGCCTGTTAACGGCACCACAAAGGTGAAAATGGGCTTCGTCCGTGAAGAGCACAACATCGTCGTTTGGGAGTTCTCGGAGATCGCGACACAGGTTCGTACGGGTTTCAAAATCCCTTTCACTTAATTCCTGTGCAACAACCATTTTGTAGGGATGCATTTTGAGGTCCCGGTGCAAAATGCGCCGAATACTGCGGTTGGAAATCGCCAAAGCGAGCGAATGTTTTCGCGCCGAACGACGCGGGGAACGTTCAATCGCGGCTCTCACATTGGCCACGTTTTCAGGCGACTTCTTTTTCAATGCTGAACTCGTCTGTCTAAAATTTGACACCCACACTTTAATCGTAGCGTGATGTGGAACAGGATCATGACGCCCGAGTCCGAAATGAATTCGAAAAGCACGTTGTGTAGCAATTATCGAACCGCCGCATTCGATAAACCGCTCAATAACAAAAGCACGATGTTCACCAGACCAAGGCATGTTGACTACTGACAAATGGCATAAAACCGGCTTTCTAACGGTTTTTACCCCACTACTCTACCTGCTCCCTCTTCTGGGAAAAAGGGATTTGAAATCGGATAGGTTTTTCTGCCCCACCCTGTATATATATATATATATATATATATATATATATATATATATATATATATATATATATATATATATATATATACATATATACAGATACCATCGTAAAATAGTAAAATCTTATTCCAGGAACTCTAAAACGTGCTTATATTCATCAAAAATTCACCACCGAATTTTTTGACCAAAGACAGTACCTTCCTTACCTAAAGGTGACGGAAAGTAAAAATTGAGACAAGACATAATATTGTTTTCAAATGTATTTTTAGGTATTAAGGCAAAAAATAAGAAAATATATTATAATATAATACGATCATTACTTCAAGAGGAATACATTAAAGTCGAAAGGGTGTTTTCGATTTCACTTTATCGCTACCTTTTTTATTTGTCTGGATAGAAAAACATTGGAAAGAGAAAAAATACTTTTTTCTAAACCTTTTGTACATCAAACAATTCTCTTCTACAGGCTATAAACAAGAGTATTTTTCAATAGTTTTCTTTGAGTAAAAGGAAACACGAATACAAAATAATACAAGACCTTTCGTATAAGCCTCTCAGGGACATCATATGCATATGTTTTTTTTTATAATTACGTCACCCGTAAGTTTTATTTTGTTATTCGTAAATTTTATTTTAATTATTATTTTCCGGCTGGGTCGCTCAATAGAGTTTTGAAAACGCTGAATACCTTGAACCAATAATATATAGGTAAGCAAAATTTGTTTAAAAAAAATTAAAACAATTCTTGTCCGTTAATTAATTTAAGATTCTACACGGTTAAAAAAACTGGGTCTTATTTTTGTAATTACAACAACAGTTTTTATTGCCTTATAGATATTATGTATTTTAGACATATTATGTTAAAATAATGTTTATTATAGTTTAACACGGACATAAACATCTACATAGCATTTGAGTTATCCAGCTCGTTCATCAATCATAACGAAGATAACAAACACTTCCTGACTGAGATTACACCCGAATGTGTAAATGTGTATCAGATATGCTGATTATCCTTTCATGAGTTAATTTATTTTTTATGGGTATCTCTAGTTGATGTGCGAAGAAGAGTACAAGCTTTAAAGTCGGAATTATGAAGCATAGCGCGCACGTGCTCTCACAAAGCAAAAGCAAACAGATAATCAGTGCGATGAAAGTGTATTTGAGGTCATTCTCTTGGACCTTGAAATCACCGAGTCCTCGCTCCTTGTTCCGTGTCGCACACTGGTGCACTCACACACCATAGCGCAGTGTTTTCCAGCAGGAAGAAGAGCACATAGCACATTCTGCTTCTAAGGTCGGTACAGGCGAAAATCTTCTACACAATAATACTCGTAAATATAACTAAGTAAGCACGTTAATAAAAGTTATGTGTTCTTATCACCCAATGTGTTGAATTATTTGAGTTTATTACGATTAGGACCCCAATATACCAGGTCTAAATTTGCGTTTTTCATTTGTATATTTAGTGCACACTTTTTTGCACTAAGTGCATAAATCGTATTCCATTTATATATTTTTGTAATAATATAGTTATTTGCAAAATAATTTTTTTGGAGAAGGGATATGGTGACGTCAATATGGCCGGAGATTATATCTCTACCGCTTGGATGAAACTCTTGCTCGCTTCGCACGTTAATGTTGAAAACTTCTTCCTCGGTAATAAGAACATTCAATATAACGTCGTTGTATCATACATTATTAAATATTTAATCCATAATATCAAAAGTCATAGCAATTGCAATTTTGTACAAATTTAAATTCTAAACAAATTTGGAGTTTTTGCCATAAAATTAATCGGGGTGCATAAATTGCATACATTAAAATCATATGTTAAATCCCTATATTCACCTCTAATCACCACAACTTGGTATAAAAGTACCAGTGGCTTAATTAGCATGTATATTTACTAGAAAAAAAAATCTGATGTGGCCAGCACATAACCTCTCGCCAGATATTTTACCTGGTTGTACGCATTAAACAAAAAATATTTTTAAATACAAATACATATATTCATGTCTCACTATAAAATAATTCTCACATATATCTGCAAAATCTATGGGATAGTTTAATATAAATTATGTACAATACATACATTTTCTTTATATTCAATATCTTGAAATTTTATTTTTCTACTTTCCTTTTCTTTTTCTTTATATTCGTCATTTTTTCGCAAATTCCTTTTATATTCTTCTTTGCGTATATTCTTTTGCGTTGTTGACTTTTTTTATTTTCATAATCTTCATGATGTACAAATATTTTTGACAGTGGCATATAAATATTTTTGACAGTGACATTTATGTGTCAATTACAAGCATTTGAATTTCTTGCCTTGAAGTAGTTTGATCTGAGAATTTTTACATCAAATTATTTTATATGCATTTCTTTATCTCTAAATCTATAGAAGATATAATAATGAATTTATATTTATCGAATAAAGAATTTAACGTTCTTTAATATAAGTATTTACATATATTTTTGATAAATAATATTTAGATGATTTTTTTCTTGTAACTACTACTTCCGGTTGTCCAATTATTACCAAAACTTAATCAACTCTTCCCATTATTGTTAGATTGAGGGATCCGTAGTTAAAAATGTCTTAAGTCTTATAGAATTTGAGATATCGTGGATCCAACATCCACACATCTACACACACATCCACACACACATACGGACATCATCGTAAAAATGTTATAATCGGATTCTAGGGACCTTAAAACGTGCTTATTCACTAAAATCTGGATATGCGATTTTTAGCATGATTCAATACCTCTCTTAGCGAGAGGTAAAAATAAATTAAAAATATCAAACATAAATATAAAATAATGACAGGAATATTAAATTAGTTCCTGTTTTACAACAAAATAAGTTTGTCATTTTACTGTAACATATTTTACTGTTCGTAAAGAATATCTTAACCTAACCTAACTAAACTATAATTTTTTGTTCGAGAACTTAACCATATTTGTACTTACGAGTACAATCTGGATTAACTCTGGCTGGCTTTATAACTTTTGTTACGGATATTCCGTTGGTTGGTAGAGAATCGGTTGATATCTCATGAGCATCTGGCCGTTCGGCTTGGCGCAGTGGGTGTCGGCCACTTCCTTCTTCCGCTCTGCATAACCTCTACACCGGCGCTCATTTGTCAGAACGTTTGTTTACCCGCGAGCCGCGAGGTCGCCTGTAATTACGTGTTGTGATGTTATGTTATGGAAGGTTAAGGTCAACGGATGATGAATCGATTCAGATCATTTGGAAATTTATGTAATTGAGCTATGATGTGTGGGATGTAATAGCCGCCCTCTGGCTATATATAATTCTATCTTGAATACGATCGTACATGTATACTAACTCGAAAACAGATACATCAAAATAGAATGAAATATAGACAATAAATTAATGGAAAATGTGGCGTTTAAAAATTATTTCCTGATTAATAATTTACATAGTTCCTTTTCATTTCAGGTAAAAATGTGTTGATGAAAAATTTATCGCAGAAAATACATCGCAAAATAAATTCAGCGCAAGAAAATTAATCTAACGTAACTAAACCAATCTAACCAATCATATAACCGTCGAATTTTCCCGTGATTAATTTTCTTGTGATAAAATATCCCAGTGATGATATCCTTTGCGATAATTTTTTTACCCTGAATTTGAAGTAGTTATTTTTAATTTATTTACAATAAATAAAATTATAACAAACTAACAATATTCACAGTCTTTGAAGCTCAACATTTTTTCTTTGCAAGACTGTGCACTATAACATTATGTATTTATGATTATAAATGTCATTAAAAATATATATGTAGATAGTGGGATGATGTGCACATTGCCCGGCAAATGTAGGGATTCACTTAAAATTGTTTTCGCTTGCAATTCAACTAAATATGCCAACAATAACCTCACCTAACGCACTAAACTCACCCCGAGTGGCTGCCGCCTTGGAAACGGTTGCAATGTTATTTAAAATTGACCGCGAAACTAGTAGTGGGAGATTTAAGTTTCTTCAAATTTTAGGCTCCTTAAAGGGCACAAATGAAAAAAATATAATTGTTATTAGTATTTGTTACGTCTTGTAAATGTACAGTGTATATTTTAAGGTTTTATTTTAAATTTGTTTGACCGTGGTCCGTGGTGATCTATTTCGCAACTAACTTCAATCATTACAGCGGACGCTGAACTTGTAAGTTTTTTACCTCCCGTTGCCCTTAGTAAGGGAGGTATAGGGATCGTGCTAAAAATTGCATATCAAGATTTTGGTAAATGAGCACGTTTTAAGGTCCCTAGAATCCAATTTTAACGTTTTCACGATGATGTCTGTATACAGGCTGTCTCACAACTCGCGCCCCAGAGCGAATGAGGAAACACGAGACTGCACTCGGATGTGTAATTTCGAAAAATCTAGCTTAAAAGATATTCGGGAAAAGACATCTTAAAATTGACCAATCAGAAACCTACATTTTTAACGTGTGTTTGCCGTAATTTTACGTTAGTGGGGTTTTATACAAATCAAATCTTTTAAATGTGCGGGCGACTGTAGTTTTCGAAAAATGTCAGTGTCAAATTAAATTTGACAAGGTGAATAAAAAAGGCAAATTCTTATCATTTATTCAGCCGCTGATTACTTAGAAATGATTATAATGAGAATGTGGATGTAATGCCAGAGAGGCAGCACGAGTCTATTCTGGATGACACCTTTGCTAACCTAAATTTGTTGACAGTGAAAAGTCAACTCTAAAGTAGTATTTTTAAAACCTAGCAACCAGTTTTATTTTGTAATAATATCATCACACCTCAAGATATCCTTCCGGGATTGGTGGATTAAAAAGTCTTGTAACTCCGTTATGCATCAGCCGCAAATTATTTTCTTCAATTTGTTGGCAACCTATTGTCGTCGGCAAGTGTCAGTTTCGTCTGGGGCGTGAGTTGTGAGACAGCCTGTATATATATATATATATATATATATATATATATATATATATATATATGTATATGTCTGTGTGTGTGTGTGTGTGTGTGTGTGTGTGTGCGTGTGTGTGTGTGTGTGTGTGTGTGCGTGTGTGTGTGTGTGTGTGTGTGTGTATCCTCCACTCTAATTCAAATATTATTCCTACTTTAATATGGGAAGAGACTATTAGATATTGGTGTATATCAGATAACCGGCACTTTACTTGAAGCTCAAAATAAATTTTCTTCGAAAAATACCTTCAAATGTTATTTTTTCAAGATTTGTGTTATTATAAAAATTAAAGATTATTAATCTTTCTACAGATTTGCATAAATACTTATTTTATGGATCAATTTATAAAATTATCTATAATTTTAATCCCGGAGCCTGGAGCCTACGCTTTAAACAAGCAAAACTCCTTGGTTACACAGTTCATATCTCAAATGTATGTAACTGAGATAAATGTCACTGCCAAAGATCTAATTTCAAATTAATAATAGTAACGTTTTAATAAGAAAATAGTAAATGGAAACATAGTTATATGGAATGGATCTTAGTACAGTTTCCGCAATAACTAAATATTTAAGTATGTATATTTAAATTATTAAAAATTAAATAGCGGGAGGTTTGGTGTTGACTACATCAGATTTTTTATTTTCCAAAAGATCCAAATCTGTAGTATACGTGGATAAACTTACTAAACTTAGTCAGGTTAATATTTATGTACAACAGAACAAAACTTTATAACGTGTTTCTGAGCCATTTCAATACCAAACAAACTTATAAGTTATGAGCGCCAAACGTCAAATTCTGGTTTAGCATAGCAACCGCCTTAGCAACGAAGAGGCTATTTCCTTGTTTGAAAACCTTCGTCACGTCACACTAAACGGGTCCATTGCAAGAAAAAAGATTCTACAGACAATGTGCACATTATCCAACTGTCTACTTTTACTTAACACATATACACATTGTCATGGTTGTTGTAATGCATCCTGCAGTAATTTTTAGAATAAATTCCAAGTCCCTTTATATTCATACGCAAGACTTCGTAAACGAAGAAAAAATCCATATGTAACCATTTCTCTTCTACTTTTCTAGAACTTAAAACACAAAACACTTGTATTACTTGATGTCTCACTATTATCCAGTATATAGAGTTGTTTCGTTTTCTGTTTAAACCCAAAGTTAGTAATCCTACATTCTGTTTTGGCCAGGGACTTTCTTATGAAAACATCACAGAAAGGTGTAATCGAAAACACTCTTATGCGTATACACAGTTATTTTTTTTCTTTCCTTTAACGATGATATCGTTTCGACGAAACCAGAATTAGAATTCAAGACCTTTTCACACCAAAAATTGACATTGAAGTTCACTCCCAATATGGGCGCCCGCAGACTTTTTCACAAGGTGGGTCGAAATTTTTGTTGTAAGAAAAAATGCGCCGCAGGCGAATTTTTTATAATTTTCAAGGTCAAACGTGTTTTAATGCAAAGTAAGGTAATATAGAGTTCTTTACAATGAAGCAAATTTAACAAATTCTTAAAAAATTAAAATCAATATTTTATGACGAAAATGCGTATGTACGCTCTAAAAGCGTAGAATTGCCCCTTCTACTAGGCTTTATGATGCGAGATGCGAGCATAAGCAATAACTACAGAAACAGACAATCTGAAAATACAATGTTGCATTAAATTAAAATATATTACTGAGTAACAATATAATTATTCTATTGAACTGCTCAAAATAAAATGTATAATAATTAAATGTTAATTAAATCGCGCTCCTCACAAAATACGGCAACCCTAATCATACGTAGGTACTTTTAATATAAATAAATATGCAATGTCTATTCATTATTTACTTTTCTATTTCTTTATTTCTATATAACAGTAACATCGATAATTGTGAAAGTTTTGAGAAGAACGTGCTCGTAAAATGATTAGAATAAACTACGGCATATTAAAGAAAATACAACACCGAAGATAATGTAATATAATAACAGTACATAACATAATTTACTCATTCTGACACTTCAGCTATTTAGTACTTAGTAATAGATAGTATGTAATAAATTTTTGATTAAAATATAAGAAAATATTACCAATAATTATTAAAAAATACAATGATACATTGAAATGAAAAAATAAAATTATAATTTTATTTTTAAAAATGGATACAGTCCATAAATGAAAGGGGGGTCAGTCGACCCTTTCGACCCCCCCCCCTGTGGGCGCCTTGACTCTTAACTTCATAATTTATATTATAGGCATAAATTAATAAGAAAGAAAAAGGCTATTTGTTCTCATTTTTTCAATTCCTGTGTATATTTCGAATACAAACAAATCGTTCGCTATTAAAATATAAGTACGACTAAATGTTGTGACAGTTTCTCATTTTTACGATTCGATCCGACTTTGCTTTTGTAAATTCTACATGAACATTAATATTTTACTCTTCCAGTCTTCTTTCATAAACGTTTTCAATTGTCTGAAAAAAGACTCTCTCATTCTTCTTTGAATACACTGGTACAAACACCTCTTAACAAAGGTCGACAAAGAAGCAAAAGCAGAGCAACCTCACATGAATCCGTGTGGTTCCACAGAGTGCACATATGTTTCAAGCCATTATCCAAGGCCAGAGAGCACGGGCACGGGCACACACGGAGTCGCGAACCGCGAAGCGTTCAGCCTGAAATTTTCATGCTTCGGCTGCAGATAAAACAAAACATACACACTACACCACACAACAGATGATACTCGAGCACAATGGCGCTTATTGTTTGTTTACAGATAAGCATTTAAAAGTGGGATAAATGTTTGATTAAATGTTTTCATTTAAAATTGACTGGAAAATAGGTATTTTCCGGAATATTGTTTAATGAGAACATGAAATTTTACGGATTAGAATGTTTAATTTTGAATATAGCAGATGGTGCTTGAAAGTAGACTGTTTTTACATGTATTAAATATATTATATTATACATCAAGGGAGAGAAATATATAATTTTTCTCGATATGTAATTTGAAGCACTAACGAGCAACTAGAGGGCTACAAAGCACCAATACCCTTGGACGCGGCTTTGAAAATAATATAAAATGGCTATCTCAGTTTGAAAAGCCCAATATGTGGAATCTTTTTCTTGTACTTCTCACCGCTTCAATTATTTTTAAGAATAAGTGTTATTTTTTTGTTTTTCCATTTCTTTTTGGTATTTATTCGTGACTTAATACATACTGTCTTTGTACGACAATAGTTTCAATCTATTTTAGAAAAAAAAGCAGTCTAAAATCCAATTTAATACAGTTTTTATTCGAAACGACAAGCATTATGTTACGTTTTATATAGAGAAAAAATAAATAATACACTTATTTTATGAGGTAAACATTGAAAATATTCTTAATTTAATGACAAAGAAGTCTCCGTGCGATAACCAAAACATTAAAATTATAGACTGTTTATAGGTATATGTTTTATAAAGAAATATATTTTCTTGGGTTTCCTTTCGTTTTTATTACAGCAACTAAATAGTAGTGTTCTATACAAATGTCATTAATGCATTTGTGAATTTTTAGTTTACAAAATTTTAATGTAAAATTACAATTTTAAATGTTTTTAGACCTATAAATCATTATTATATTCTTCGTTTTCTTGATATAAAATTTTCGATGTGAATTCAAAATTTGTGTAAAGTTTATGAAGATAAAATTTGGCTGCTGACAGCTGTCAAAACCAGTATATAATTCTGCGGTACGAACTAGTATTCTTCAAACATGTATAGTGGATATATAAATAGACATTAGCGATTTTTTGACTTATTTATACGTGTACTTGTGTATATTGTATTAGTTCGATACGAATAAATAAATAAATAAATAAGGAGCCACTGAATCTACCATATTTTTGGTCTCTAATGGCGTTGTATTCTGCCATTCTCCTTGTAGTTTATTTTTTAGTTCTTCTTTAAGTTTTAATGTTTTATTATTTGTAGGTTTGTTCTTATGTATGAAATTAAAATTGTCTACTAAGCCTTTTTTAGCACATAGATTTAAAGTTGCTTTTAAAATATCAAGATAGTTGTTGCAATAAAAACTAATTTTCCTACTCTTGTTGACTAAATATACTCCAAAACAAACTGGCGGTTAGATGGTTAATTAGTTAGCTCCCAAACAATATTAGCCCAGGGCCCGCAAAGTTCACGATCTGTCCCTGGCAAAATGAAGAACATGGTTAAATAAAGTTTATTTCTGTCGATTTTCTTTAACAAAAAATAACAGTAGACAATTTTTTGCTTTCTATGAAATCTCTAAATAATGTGAATTGCTGAATTAATAAAATATATATTTTTTGACATTTTTGTATTGAATTTAAAAGTTAATTTATTTTTAACTTTTATACAGTTAGAATTGAAATAACAGATGGAAAGTAGTTACATCGTTTCTAAGAAGTACGTGATGAATGACGTAAACTTAACTAACAATAAGTTGTTTTGTTTGATTTTGAATGCTACTTACAGACACCTGTTGTAGAACATATTTCAAACGCAGTGTGGCGTACGTCTTCATTGGGAGCTATATTAAATTGAAAATATTTTATTTATATATATATTTTTTCCAAATAAATTCATATAATTTCATTATTATAAATCAATTAATGTTTCAAATCACATAGAAAAAATATGGTAAATAAACAGCTATGTCTAATTTAGAATTTCCGTCAAAAGTTAATCGGTTCTTAAGAAATGTACTATTAACGCCATTTATAGAAAAAATAAAATACACATCAAGGAAACTACTAATAAAGTTGTCTACCATTGAACTGTATGCTATAATGAGCCATCAAGTAGTCCAGATGTTTCAAGGTCAACAAAGAAGGGGTATCATTAAAAGAATCACTTTCCTTGTTTACTACATTTCTATTAGACAGTATTCCTGTCTAAATGTCAAAATATAGTATGTAAATTAAAATTTCGGTATAATATTTAAACTATAATAATTAACATAAGACACCAGGAGCCTGTTTAAAAAAAATACTGTAGTAGTTACTGCAGAACTATTAGTAAAATTTTATAGTAATTACTATTGTTTGTTTCATAAAACTACCTTTGTAAATAATTGACTACGACAGTAAGAGTTATTTTACTGTCAATTTTTACTAAGGTAACTAATAAAGCATTTCATAAAAATTATGCAAATAAAATTACTACAGTATAAGCGGCGATTATTTGTCGTAGAGGATTGTAACTACTGCATACGGTAAAATCATGTCGTCTAGCGAATCAGAAGAAGATGATGAAGTGGTTGAATACAAAACACACAGAATATTAACGATTTAGAATGCGTTCACAAGTGTTGACACAATATTGGAATGAGGTGGTACATAAATTTTATGAAATGGCAGGAATGCCTTTAGTCTGTGGGGTATTAGATAATAATAAATAATAATAATAATAATAATAATAAATACTTATTTTCTGAGGACATAATACAATTATGTATAGAAAATGTGAGGGTGTACATTACATTGAAGATTAAAATTTTTACAATACGAAAAAGAAAGATATCTATTTTACAATGACATAAACTCGTTTAGGTTATAAAAACAATGTTGCAGAAGAAATAGTTTTAAATCATTTTTAAATTTCTTTTCAGTTTCCAATGCTTTAAGTGACTCAGGTAATTTATTGAATATTTGTAAACCAGCTCTGTCGGGAGAGTGTTTAACGACTTTTAATTTCGTTCATGAAATAAAATAATTGTTTTTGCGTCTAGTGTTGTGATCGTGAAGATCTTGTATTAAAGGGTACGAGGGTTTATTTTTATAAATCAGGAGACTTACTTCATAAATATATATACTAGCTAATGTTAGAATCTTATGTTTTTTGAAGAAATCCCTGCAGGATTCGTTATACTTTAAACCCACCATACATCTGATAATTCTCTTTTGGCAGACAAAGACATTGTGCGATACATTCGAAGAGCCCCAGAAAGAAATTCCGTACCTCAATCTAGACTCTACACAAGCATAATAGAACATTAAAAGATGATTCATATTTAAATATTTCATAAGATATTTAATTTGATAGCAGGTACAATTAAGTTTGCTTACAAGTTCATCGCAATGAGGTTTCCAACATAGCCTATCCGTAACAAGCATTCCCAAAACTTTGACTGAATCATCATTATTTTTTAATGAATCACCAAACTGAATCTGAAGTGATTGATCAATATTATTATGATGCGTATGAAAGTAAATAATTTTAGTCTTAGTATCATTTAAGAACAAATTGTTTTCATAACACCACATAGATAACGAATGTACATTTTGATTACATTTGTTAACCAGATTATTTTTGTTTCTATCATAGATGATCAGAGTAGTATCATCTGCTTAGTACTTTGATTAAAATTGACGCACCTAGCAATCATGAAGTAGCATTTGTTGAAGGACATTGAAATCATTTGATAAATATAATGTTAGTTTGTGGGCCTGATTGTTATTTTTATTATTGTTGTGTTTATTGGCCAGGAAGTGCCGATGACGCTAGGATACTGAGCAATAGTAGTTTGTATAAAAGAATGGAAGATTGCTAAAGACCATATGCGGATGGAGTTTTATTATTAGATTCCATATATCTATTGAAGACATGGCTTATTCCACCAATAGTGCGGATTCAAAAATACCATCGTAAATTCGGTTTGCTCGCGCCCATTGTGTGCTTTTTTAATTCTTTTGACATTTTGCCGCGCTGTCTAAATTTTTAGGTTAAATTCAGAGTACTGTAGTAAAATCACCTCCCTAGAGTACTACAGTAGAAATTTATTTACGAAACGTGATTATTTACTGTAGTAGCTATAACAGTTAATAACTATAGTTAAAACTACAAGTTTTATGAAACAGGCTACAGCTAGTGTATACCACAATGTCCACACTATATTTGGTATTAAAAACAACATTAGTCTTTATTTTAGTGTTCCAGAGTGTTAAATATACCTCTGTAAATTTTTAAATCAGTCTGCATTTCTGAGCTATAAATTTAGGGATAATCCTTTGTTTACGGAATGCTAGTAGGGGGTGAGTAAATCCAATTCCCAATGGAGCCGTCCAAGTCTTCGGCTTTTTAGAAATTACTTGTCGCATATGAATTTTGAATATAAATAAATTAAAACGAAATAAAAATTGTTATATATTTGGTATTTTTATACCGATAATAAAGTAATTAAATTTTTTAGCGTATACTGGTCGCCATGTTGTGACGTCAACGTCACTATAGTCGTCCAGTTACCCTATGGAAATGTTACTATAGAATGGACCATGCATATTTTGCTCATAAATTCTGATTGGTTTTACATATACTCTAACATACACATATTTAATATATCGGAGTTATTTTTTATTAAGCACAAAAGAAAATTTACTTATTAAATATATTTATATTATAATTTATGTTTTAATTCTTGTAATCTCAATACTTGTCATTGTTGTAATCATTTAGTAAATAGGAATGTAAATGTCGGATTATTTTTATTATGAACCATGTTTTGATTATTGTAATCAATACTGCATTGTATTTAATTATAAATATTTTAATTATAATAATGACAAGTGGTGAGTATGATTAACCTTAAAAAATATATTATTGTAATCAATACTGCATTGTTGTATTTCATTATAAATATTTTGATTATAATAATGACAAGTGGTGAGTATGATTAACCTTAAATAATATATTATGGAATGTCTTAAAGTCACATTAATTACAGCGACTAATTAATCTGATTATGAAAACGAGCAAAAATTATTAATTTTACTTAGCTGATTTTTATTTATATATAATATGTATTATCGAAGGATTACATAAATTAACATTTAACACTACTTCTATACCTAACTGGCTTCCTTTATTACAATTAACTCTAAAGATTTATCAGTTTGTAATGGATACGTATTTTTATTCTTGCAACACTTATTATATATTATCATTTTAATGGTAACGTATGTCGGTTCTCTCTACTTATGGCAAAGTGACGGTAACGTCACAATTTTCGCGCCAAAACTTTAATAGTTATTTTAGGCGTTATTAAAAATAATTTCAAGAAAATAAAACATACGGAATTTCTGTTTTTAAATTCTTCGTAACATATAAAAAAAAATGTCAGAAAATAATATGAGAGTTTGAATTGAAAAACAAATTTATTCCAAAGACGCAATTAAACACAATTTCATCGCTGGTGATAACTGCTCAAACTCATGTTATTGTCTTTACAATTAAACTACAACAAAACACACAATTCCCGCGAACCATCAGAGTTTACCGTGCTTATCTTTCCATATTTGGATTATAATATAACCGCTAAAGCTTCGCGCCGCCGCAATTTCTTAAAACATTCAAAACAAAATGAACAAGAAACACGAATTAATTCTGATGGCGCACGTATGCAGTCCTAACGGGTGTTCCAGTTTTTGCAAAAGACGATTCCTGATTAGAATATACCGGTTTTGCGCAAGCCTTTGGCAAAAAATATAACACGCCTTTTTAAATTGTCAACATTTTTACTTTTGCAATTAAAAGGTCCATAAATTACGTTTAATCGGGAAATTGTTTTTAATTTTTAGACTAACGGTACGTGGAATAGGATATTAAAATCGTTTTCTTTTGCAGATTGAATTGAATTTCAACGGAAATACCAAATTATGTTGTATTGATTTCTGATCTCAACATAACATCGACGTAATAACACTGAAATAAATAGATCAATTTATTTGTGTTTATTTACTGTTCGAGGAAATTAGATTAATTTTTCTTTCTGGGAATAATTATGAGAGTTAAAAAGTGCTTTTTTATTGTGCAAATTGTAAACCTATTCGTACAGTTCCGGAAGGAAACTTAAAACGTGTAATGAATCAATATTTTTTAGTTCAATTATTTATTATTTTTACTTATAAAATAGAAGCATTAATTAGTACCATATGGTTTACAAAAAATGTTATAATAGGTACGTAAAAGATCGAATCAATAATATTTTTATATTTTACGATTATAAAGACAATTTTGTGACAAAAGACAAGTATTCCAAAGTTCAACTTTGAGGTTGGTAACTACTACTGGTCTAAGTATCAAATGCATATCTAAATTTTGGTTATACGAGTAAATACTCATTTTATCTTCTGTCACATTTAGGTAAGGAAGTTATTGTCTTTGGTCAAAAAATTTGGTGGTGAGTTTTTAATCAATAAGCACCTTTTAGGGTCCCTAGAATACGATTTTACAATTTTTACGATTGTCTGAATGTGTGTGTATATGTGTAAAAAAAATTTAGTCTGCGATGTATAATACTACAATTTCAAAAATTATAATTCTATCGTATTCTTCTTCGTTACATCCATATGAAAAGCTGATTAGATTTTGGTTACAATTAGTCAACCGGAAGTACCCTCATTTGAAGATTTTTACAGTTTTTCTTGAAAAAACTATGTTAAATATCATATTTTCACATTTAATGTTATTATAAATATTAAAGAATATTTTATTCTCTATACGATTTGACTACATTTTATATTTAATATTAAACTTAATAGAATTAAAAAATTATAAAGAAATTAAATTTCATAAAGTAGCCATAGCTATGGAAACAGCTACTATATTAAGAAAATTTGGATTGAAAGATGTCAGTGTCAAGTGTAATTGATATAGTGTGTTTGTCTTATAATTTTACTGGAAATATATGATCTTTTGCTAGAAACATTCGTATGGAATTTGTACAAAATATATAGAACTGAGGGAACGTAATGTACTGGAAATATAGAATATTTCGCAAGAAACTATCTGTATGGAATTTGTATAAAATACATAGAACTGACGGAAGGTAATGTGCTCGCCACATCAGATTTTTTTTATTTGTTACTCACTTGTAAACTTCATATATTGATTACCGCCTACTACTTTTTAAAATTAATATTTAATAGTCACTATTGGGACCCGCAGAATCAGTTGGTGGTGCTGTAAGCGCACCTGTCATGGCGGCCAGTAGGTTCACATCTTGAATGAGCGCTTTCTGACCCAAAATAATGTTTTTCTACTCCTATGCTTTAATATGCTTATTATGTACATGCCATCTGTACTTGAATGACGGTCATTATGATATAGATTTTCATTTCGATACAAATTATCATTAAGATACAGATTTTCACCAGTGTTGCCAACCTGGTGGTAATCTTATAGTTTTCAAACCTTTCTAGAATGGAAATGTATTTTAAAAATATTAAATATATAAAATATAGTAAATAGACAACAGACAGTGAGATTATTTAGTGCCAATTTGTGTGAATAAATTTTTTACATATTATATTGTTGGTTGGAATTGATTTAGATAGTTGACAACACTGCATACCTGTGTGAGTTTTTGTTTTGTTGGTTGATTGTTTGACAGTTGTGAAATCTAACCTCGAATACTAGTTTAAGATAAAATTTGGTTTATAAATTAGAAGTAATAATGTTTAATAACAGTGATAGTGATATGGAAATAGAAATATCGGGAACACCACCTGATATTGTAGAAAAAGCAACAACAGTGACTAATAACTTATTACCACAAAAATCCAGAAAGACATACGATAAATTTTACAACCAATTTATGGAATGGAGATGTAAAAATAATATAACTTCATATTCAGAAAATGTGTTGCTTGTTTATTTTGAAGAATTATCAACTAAAATGAAATCGCCAAGCTTATGGACACATTACTCGATTCTAAAATCTACATTAAATATTAAAAATCAAATTAACATAGCAAATTATCCAAAATTATATGCCCTATTAAAAAGAAAAGCAGAAGGATACAAAGGGAAAAAATCCAAAACATTTTCACCCGATGAAATAAAAACATTTGTTAATGAGGCACCAGATATTTCATATCTTTTGACAAAAGTAAGTACTTAGGTAAATTAAATATTTTACAATTAAAATCACAAATTTTATTATTTATGTAGGTAGCATTAATTTTTGGAATTATGGGAGCATGTCGAAGACATGAGTTACATGATTTGAAAGTCAATGATATTAACGATTTACAGTCAATTCTTGTGGTTACAATACAAAACACAAAAACGAAAACTTCAAGACAGTTTACAGTAACAGGCAGCTATTACAAAATATGTAAAAAATACATGGATCTTCGTCCAACAACCTGTACTAGTTCATCATTCTTCCTTAATTATTTTAATGGAAAGTGCACAGTTCAAAACATCGGCATAAATAAGTTCGGAAATATGGGTAAACAAATAGCTACCTATCTTAATCTTCCTGATCCCCATCTCTACACTGGCCACTGTTTTCGCCGGAGTTCTGCAACAATATTAGTTGATGCTGGAGGTGATATTACATCACTGAAAAGACACGGTGGCTGGAAATCCACAACTGTCGCTGAAAGCTACATAGATGATTCTATTCAAAATAAAATGACCGTGTCAAATAAAATATTAAATTCCATAGAACATAATCAACAAACTAATGAAATCAATATAAATGCACCTGCAGGATCAACTAATATTCACGCATCAACTCTCCCACAATTAAATTTTAGTAATTGTACTATATATAATATAAACATTAATAAAAAATAATATTTTAAATATTAATCTAACATACTTTGTACGTATATTGTTAAATAAATTTCATTCTTATAAATAGTTTTTGTTTTTTAATTATTATGAATAGTCGTAGAAAAAATAGTGTATGTAACTCATGTATAATGACTATTAATACACTCGCATGAATTACGACACTCGCCATGGCTCGTATCGTAAACTTCATGCTCGTGTATTAATAGCTATCATTATAAACTCGTTGCATAATATACTATAACACTTCAAACCAACACAGGTTTTAAATTTGTTTAATCGAATCGTTCATCAAAAAACATAGTTTAGCGGCAACGAGTCATAAATTTGTGATTAATTACTACTTCCAACGTAACTAGATATACGACAATTTTGACTTGGAACTGTGGTCTGCAGGGATAAATATTAGTAAAATCAATAAACTATAAATTTTATTTATAAATACTGTCAATAATAGTCTTAACACTTCATACCTGCAAAATTGTTTATAAATATTATTTATGAAATGCAAGGAGCAGTTCGAATTTATTTATCAGTTCAGAGCTCTCCGATATATGTAAATTTCTTATCCATACGTTCAATCGGTCAAGTTTTTTGTCTGCCAAAATTATTGAATTTTTATTGCACTCGTACATCCTTTAATACGGCATTTTAATTTGCTTTAATTCGCTTATTTTTCGAGCATTTTCAAAAGAAATTATACAATCAAAGCGTAAGAACTTATTTTTCTGGTAAACAAAATGATGGATCTTTACGTTTACATATTTGACATGTCTTACTAGCCACCTTTAATTTAGTTCCATAAAATTACGTTGGTGTCGCATTCTATTCTGCCGTCAAATAAGTATGGTCTGGGGATTTCTACTCCATTGCCAATTCACTGGACAGGTTGAAAATACTATGTTATATAGAAGCGGCAATACCGCATGGCAAGGGGCAGGGTGCGCAGAATAGAAAAGTTGAGCACAGGCCCGATCCTAGCGGGTGCTCATTTTGTTCCCAGAACAAAGGCGGCCAAGCATAGGGGCGGCAAACTCATCTTTTAATAAAAAAAAAATATTTAAGAATTTTAAAATTTAAACAATTTATGAAATAAACATTATTAATCATTGTTCTTTTAAATACTTGGTTTGGCTGACTGGGAATATATCTATCCTAACAGGTATATAGCTTATTTCATTAAAAGACTGACTATACTTATGATGTCAATCCAAGAAAAAATTTAAAAGCAAAAAAAAATTATTCATTTTTACATTATACGGTGATAGTAATATTATAATCATTTTTTACTTAATTATTAATTAAACTTTTTCATTATTGTAATCAAAATTTATTTGTTTTAATCAAGCTTTTCTTTGTTGTAATCAAAAATCTTTAGAAAAAATCCTAAGGAATATGAACAGAGGAACATATTTTCATCTAAATATTATTTATCGAAAATTTATGTAAATACTTATTTTAAAGAACGTTAAATTCTTTATTCGATAAATATAAATTCATTGTTATATCTTCTATAGATTTAGAGATAAAGAAATGCATATAAAATAATTTGATGTAAAAAAATTTCAGATCAAACTACTTCAAGACAAGAAATTCAAATGTTTGTAATTGACACATAAATGTCACCGTCAAAAATATTTGTATGCCATTGTCAAAAATATTTGTACATCATTATGAAGATTATGAAAATAAAAAAAAGTCAACAACGCAAAAGAATATAAGTAAAAAAGAATACAAAAGGAATTTGCGAAAAAATGGTAAATATAAAGAAAAAGAAAAGGAAAGTAGAAAAAGAAAATTTCAGGATATTGAATATAAAGAAAATGTATATATTGTACATAATTTATATTAAAATAATTATTTTGTAGTGAGACATGAATATATATATTTGTATTTAAAAATATTTTTCGTTTTATGCGTACAACCAGGTAAAATATCTGGCGAAAGGTTATGTGCTGGCCACATCAGATTTCTTAAACTGCGTTTTTGTTTGTTATAACACTGATTGCGTTTAAATATCAGCTCTTAAAATATAACGATAACCGATATTTTGTAAACATTTCAAAAACTATAATCACAACATCGATTAAATAGGATTTTTTGTGCGCCTCTATGGGAGCTCTATTCAGATGTGTGAAATTTAATATTACGTAATTTCTAAATACATACCTATTAATATTAATATAAAAAAATAGCAATAATCTCTTAATTATGTAAAATGCATAAGAGAGTCAATTGCATATTATTATTAAGTGGTACCGCTCTTAATAAAATTATGTAGGTACGCACATATCATCATTCCTTTGAAGTTAATATACAGTTCTTGAAAGGATACGAAGGTGTTAAATAGGAATTAAGTTTGAAGTTTGTTATCAACACTCATTCCTTTCAGTTTTTGCTATAATTAGAAAGCTTCGTTAAACACACACTAAATACATAATTTCCCCCTTAGCTGTTTAATGTTAGTTACCGGTGTGCGTTTAAAGACTCTAACACCGAGATAATTTTAATTGCATTAAAATCTCGCGGTTGAGTTGGAGGTGGGAGTTTTCTCGTCATGATATGTGCAGTCGCATCCTTTGAGATCGCTGCAAACTTGATTAGAGCACAGCAAGAGCGCTAAGAAGAAGATGAGGGTGTGTAACAGAGTATCGACAAACTGCAACACCGACACGAACGAGTTCACAATTCCCAATTGATCAAAGTTGTGAATAGATGATACAAACCATAATAACAACTAATTAAACTTTCAGATAATTGTGAAAGTTTTGTATTACTACTCATATACTACAACTAGCGCGTAATGGTACTTCTCTTTTTGAATATTTATTATGCATATTTTTTTTTAATCTGTTGCTCGAATAATTTTTGAAAAAATCTGATGTGGCATATTATCTTCCGTCAGTTCTATGTATTTTATACAAATTCCATACAGATAGTTCTTTGCGAAATATTCTCTATTTGCAGTACATTACCTTTCCTCGGTTCTATATATTTTGTATAAATTCCTACAGAAAGTTTCTAAGAATTGATTCTATATATGCAGTAAACTTATAACACATGTACTGTCAATCGTACTTGACACTGACATCTGTCAATCAGAATTTTCTAAATTATCATTAGCTGTTTCTAGTGTTATTGCATAGCTGGCTGTTTTATGAAATTTAATTTCTTCATAATTTTTTGACTCCTATATCTATTGAATATAAACTATAAAATGTAATCAAATCGTATAGAGAAAAAAATATTCTTTAATATTTATAATACAATTAAAAATGAAAAAATGATATTTAACAGCGTTTCTTCAAGAAAAACTGTCTAAATCTTCAAATTAGGGTACTTCCGTTCGACTAATTATAACCAAAATCTAATCAGCTCTTCATTTGGATGTAACGAAGAAAAATAAATTATTATTTTAGGTAGTATTGGAGTTATGCGATCCGAAAGCATCGTCACACACATACATCCATCTATACATAGACATCATCGTAAAAATAGTAAAATCGTATTCTAGGGACCCTAAAACATGTTTATTCATTAAAAACTCATCATCGAATTTTTTGACCAAAGACAATACCTTCCTTACCTAAAGGTGATGGAAGGTAAAAATGATATATAAAAGCGTTTTTGCAAGAAAAACTGTAAAAATCTTTAAATGAGGGTAATTCCGGTCGATCAATTATAACCAAAATTTAATCAGCTCTTCAAATGGATGTAACGAAGAGGAATACGAAAGAATTATAATTTTTTGAATTGTAGTGTTGGAGTTATCGACGGAGAAAAAATCGTCATGCACATACACACATCGCAAAAATTGTAAAATCGTATTCTAGGGACTCTAAAACGTGCTTATTCATTAAAAACTCACCATCGAATTTTTTGACCAAATCCAATACTTTCCTTACCTAAAGGTATGACGGAAGGTAAAAATGAATATTTAAGTCACTACCGTACACAAATTAAATCTATAAAATGTTTTACTTTCTTTTACTTCAAAGAGAAAGAATTATTGAAGATCAGAAAAGAATTTTGAGAGAAATAAGAAAGAGAAAAGAACTGGATTGGAAATAAAAAGAGATTGTACTCAGAAAATTGTAATTGAAGGAAAATACGTGGATGAAGAGTAGAGGAAAATTTGAAATGTTGACAGATATCAAGATAAGAGAATTACGAGAGTAGCAGAGAGAGGCACAAGACAGACTGAGACCTCTCAAGGGCAAAATTCACAAATGACCTCAAGGAAATCTTCGAATTTCTGACTGTCTCACCCAATCTTATCCAACTGTCGCTACAAACACATCTAAAAACTTTCCAAATACTTTTTTTCCTTCTTCCTCAGTGTCCTTGTTTCGCATCTATATAGCACAGTACTCCAAATAAAGCATTTTGTGAACCTTTTTCACAGTTCTAATATGCGCATTTTTGTTAATAGTTCTTGTACTTTACTGCATGGACAATTCATCTGTTAATTACATTCTTAAAGTTACCATTTCAAGTAACTATGCTTCCTAGCTATTTGAAGGAAGTTAATTTTTGTACTATCTCTGCTTTCAACCTTATGTGTTTCTTTATACTTACTTTCATTCCATACTCCTCCACACTTCTTTCTTATTATTTGTCGGTATATTGTATGTCGGTACTATGGCATGAACTTCTCCGAGGATGCTGACTGAAGTCGAGTTTTACATGGCCGGAACTTGCAGCCTGCTATCGGAGAAGTTGCTGGGAGCCAGGAGACCAGATGAGCACCAACATCTTCATTACTTAATCATGTGTGAAGGTGATTGTATTATATTGCAGCTTGTCAATTTATTATCTTCGCACTATATTCTCCTTATTATTTATTATTACGTAAATTGCTAAATCATAAACTTTGTATAGAACTTTTTAAATCATATAATGTAATTTAATATGTAGTTATCTTTTAGTTACAAAGGGGTAGCTAGGTAATATAAAGTTTAATTTGATTTTTTTGTCATCATTATTACCATGCATATGAAGTACGTTAGAAAGCGTAGCTAAATTAATATGTTATACATCTAATACCAATAGGAGTATCGATGACGTATTAAGACGTTATATGTAATATTGGAAGTTAGTCCAAAATAGGAAGTAAAATCTTCTTATACAGGGTGTCTCACAACTCGCGCCCCAGACGAAACTGACACTTGCCGACGACAATAGGTTGCCAACAAATAGAAGAAAATAATTTGCGGCTGCTTGCATAACGGAGTTACAAGACTTTTTAATTCACCAATCCCGGAAGGATATCTTGAGGTGTAATGATATTATTACAAAATAAAACTGGTTGCTAGGTTTTAAAAATACTACTAGTGAGTTACAAAATTTGTTTGACTTACTGTAATTTTGACACTTTAGAGTTGACTTTTCACTGTCAACAAATTTAGGTTAGCGAAGGTGTCATCCGAGATCATCATTTATATCGTACAGTGCAACGTGTTGTAGCAGCTGTGTAAAATGTGTTAAACGAAAATATTATTGTCATTTGATCTGGCATAACTTGACCGGTTTCATGCGTCCTTGCGATGGCTCTCAATATCACTTTATGATCCACAAGATTTCTATCCGGAAAACGTTCCGAATAGACTCGTGCTGCCTCTTTGCCGTTACGTCCACATTATCCGAAAATTATAATCATTTCTAAGTAATCAACGGCTGAATACACGGTAAGAATTTGTCTTTTTTTATTCACCTTGTAAAATTTAATTTGACACTGACATTTTTCGAAAACTACAGTCGCCCACACATTTTAAAGAAGATTTGATTTGTATAAAACCCTAGTAACGTAAAATTACGGAAAACACACGCTGAAGGTGTAGGTCTCTGATTGGTCAATTTTAAGACGTCTTTTCTTGACTATCTTTTAAGCTAGATTTTTTTTTCTTCGAGTATATTGAAGAATTAGATTTGAAACAACTTGTCTATATTTTATTATAAAAATTGAAAACTGTTTACATTGAGAATCCTTCATGTTGAAAGTCTACTCAATTTTCTCTGATTTTTACTGTAATCGAGTAGGCTTGCATTTAGGCAGTAGGCATTTATCACACCTCCATAAAAACGATATTATATAACATAATAATAATCATAACAACAATGAATGTATAATAATAAAATAAATGTAAATATTTATAAATGTGTTTTTTTTTTTGAAACCCTAGAGAAGAATAGAATTGTACGAAATATTCAGGTATGAAATTTTTGCATGAACCCATTTAAATACAGGACTAGGAAAGCACAGAAATACGTTACTATGTCTGGTGGCCGACTAGGGTAAATGAATATTAAAATATGGGTGCGTTTAAAATATTTTAAACATTTTTCGTTTATGTTGATTATAACAAAATATTTTGATCTTTAAACTATTTAGTTTGGCAATTCTATGAAATAGGATTATTTTTAATTTCCTCTAACAGTAATTCCGACTCGAGGGTTGCTTACACCTGAGACGAATGAAATACAATTTGCGATATTAAATTTTTTAAATAAATCCCTGAATCCTGTTGCTAAGGTCATTTTAAATGCCTCCTGGTATTGAGTACAATTCTAATGCTTTGTAACGGAATACATAAGGGTCAGTTTCCTTTCAAATCAAATATAGGGAAATGTTTTCAAAAGAAACCACATCTATTAAATAATCTAAACTTTCATTCGCTAGTCATACCATAATTAAGATGTAATATGTTTATTATATAGTCTCTTGTATACAAAATATAATATTCGTTTGTACATTCGGTTTTGCAACATCCTACAAAAATTCATAAAAAGCATGTACCCGTATGTCTGCACATTAGTTTGCTCTCAAATTCGACAGAATAAATCTTATTTATTATTACAAGATGTACCGAAACGTTGGTTGTGTTGCGTAAAAGAATAAATGCTGTTTGACTGAGATTTAAAATATTTGTTAATACCGATGTTTGCTAAGAACTTTTTATATTTACAAATTTGAAAAATGATAACAATATTGCGAAGTACAATAAATTGAAGTACCTATTGTAATAAAGTTTAATTAAAGAAATATTCTGTTACCCCCTTTTATAACTTTTTATACTCGCAAAGGAAAAATTTCTAATAAAACGTAATTGAAAATGTAATATAGATTCGTCTCGATCTTTAAATGGCATGAAAACGGCAACTTCACTTTAAATGGAGCGTAAAATGAAGTTATAGTTCTTTATTATAATTTCCTGATCGGTATCAAAAGATTAAAATGGAGAGATGAAATATTAATATTGGAATACAAGTAATAAAGAACTTTTTCTACGGCTCTAAAATTGTTAATAAACACCTATTTTGTGACAAAAAAATCTGATGTACGCAAGACCAACATGAAATACTCGTATACTCGTAGACCCAATATAGACGCACGTATTTGACGTAATTTAACATAACATTAATTTGTTTATACTTTTTTGTCCTAATCCATAGCAAGTTTTATTACAAAAACCAAAAAGTATATAATTTTTACATGTACATATCACGCTTATACAAAGGGCTAATTTAATAATATCGGATGTGCTAGACGCAGAATTTAATTCTCTAAAACTATTATTTGAAGCACTTATTTCTAAAATCAAAATATAGCCATTTTATTCAAGAAAAATTGTTAATAACTTCAGGTAATATAACATTTCGGGTTAGCCTATTTTAACCAAAATCTACTGTTATTCCCATTGACATAAAAGTCTTATATTCCAAATTTGAAAAGTTTTGGATTATATTTTAAAATAGTTTTTCATTAAAATTTATTATAGGCTTCAAGTAAAGTACCACTTCTGGGAATTATGTAATGACCAAAAAAAGAAGTGCACAAATAGATGTTATAGCAGTCCTAAATACAAAATTTCAACTTCCTACGGCTTACCCTTTTTGAGTTATGCGAGATACATACGTACAGACGTCACGACGAAATTAGTAAAAATGAATTCAGGGATGGTCAATGTGAATATTTCCGTTGAAATTTGAAAACCGAACTTTTCGCGAATATAATACTTTCTTTACTACACTGTAAAGTTTTAACGTAGCTGCAACTACCTTTATGGGTTGAAACTATATGCAACCCCAAGGTAGAACAATCCTTCCTTTTTAAAAGGTCGATGCACCAATCTCTGTTTAGGGTAGTAAAACCTACCTTACTCCCAGGTAGACACGATACGACCCTTCATATAGTGGGATGCAAATGCCCGCAGTGGTTTATAGAAATACTTTTAAAGTTACTTGAAATTTCCGTATCACAAGTTACCAGTAAATGCCTGTAAGGTTGTTAAAAATACTTTATAGTAATTTATATGAACCCCTACATGAGGTCATTGCAAATTCCTTGAAAAGTGTATTATTTATTATTGGGATTCAGGAAAAATAATAAATTATATATAATAAAAGATTTATTTGCTTAAACAAAATATGCATAAATAAAGAAGATAAAGTATATTGTAAGTTAAATAATGTTTTATCTTTGAGGTGACTCCTGGTAAATGCCTACACGATACGAATATGTCAGTATCATTAACGATATCTGTGAACAAAGCAGATTAGCACATCCAGCAATGGTTAATATACCTTGATGATATATTTATTTTATTTGTAAATGAATTATGTATTCAAAAAAAGGTGACGTTCACTGGCTATTGCACCAATTCTTGCAGGTCCTCGAAGAATATCTTCACTTTCTTTGGATCCTCTTGTAGCAAATAAAACTAAATTAATATTGTTGTGTCTAATAAATATTTGCGAACAAAAGAACGTTTCATTCAAAATATTTGCTAGTTTTTCAATGTTTATTTTCTTGTAATTAAATAATAATATTATTTTATTAACAGGAAAAAAATCATATTAAATGATAATTCAACAAAAAATAAAATTAACATTTGGTTTAGGTATGTACCGCAGAATATAGTTATATTATCTTTAAAATTATGTAAATAAAAAGAAAATGAACAAAATAAAGAAAATTACCTTTAAAGTTCTAATTTTTATACGTCGAACATGGCTGTCAAGATGCGCGTTTCTTTACAATCTTCTTCATTTTTTGTAGAAAATACGGTGATAACAAATCTACATGTATGTTATTTCGTACCGCACTAAACCAAGAAGGAGCTAAAAAATAGAAGGGTATTAGTTTTTATAATTAAAAATACAACATAATGTATTTTACCTGAGTTCACGTATGCTCATTGCGACTGTCGACAAGAGAATAACAAATGACAGAATGACACATAAATTTCTCATCCACCCCTCTGTGTTCTCCTTCTAATCCCTAGAAATGCGGTACCGTTATGCTGGCCTTCGGAAAAACCCGTAGGGCCTTCAGTTGCTAGCTGGACTAACAAACAATTTCTAAGAAATGCAAAAGCTTATTCGATCACTTTTCATTTCCGAAATCTTACAAATAACTAATATTGTTTTGCATTTGTTTATATAACAACTATATAAGTCTACACATCGTCAGTTATGTTTCATTGATTATTTTAGTTTTTCTTATAATTTTATGAACACGGGTAAATAATGCTATAAATCAATTGTAATCTGTTTTGCATTTCACACATTTATTTATCTATCTTGTAATATGCTATGCATATTCAATAGTTTGTTACACATCACTTTCTAGTAAGTAACGTAGAAAACGATGTATGTATGCACGGAATTATAAAAAATATAATAAGATTAATAAACAAATTTAATTTGTATTAACAATGTAAGTTCAATAAGTTTGCAAATTTCAGTAAAACTGAATATTTTATATTATTTCTGCCGTCGTTTTCCTATTATTCCTTTGTAATTTCACATGTATGACATTGTTACGTGCTAATTAGTGTCAAGTCTATATTTTTTATGATAGGGACTGTACCTCAAATTGAAAGTAGAATATTCAGCTCGAATCAACCCTAAAGGTCTAAACATGTTACAAAGGTAGTAGCACCTACCTAATATACCTACAGTGCAACACAGATACCTGTAAGCGAATTGAATCTACCCTACCAAAATTTCCTACCTTTTTCTTACCATGTTTCGACCTTCCTACCCTAAATCAACTTTAAGGAAGATTCAACAACTCAATGGGAAATTCATCTTCCCTGTTTCTACCCCAAAACTTTACAGTGTATGTACAAATGATAATTTTGATTGAAAACAACAGTTACTAAGCCTAAATTATGAATTTCACTGCAAGATCAAAATAATTTCTAATTTTCTATAATTTGGTGATCAGAGAAATCAAATCAAACAAAATAAAAATTCGGTATTTTTATTGTATTTGGTTTTTGTTTTAATATTAATAAAATTGTTTTTTGAATTGATCTCCATTAGTCGTAAAGTAACTTACCAGTATTTTCAATCACTAATTAAACGAAATAATGTAAAATTATGAATTGTATAGAACAAACCCATTCAGGACACTGAAAATTTTTAAAACCTTTGTTTAAAAATTAACTGAAAACTACTTTCAAATGGAGAAAATCAAGTGGACGATGGTTAAGTATGTGATTGTCATCTAGGCGACAGAAACTTAAATTTTTTGTATATATACGAGTGATTTTGTAAAAAAAAAATGCAACAGAAAAACTAATGAATAGTGACGTTCTAGTTTTTCTAACGCACAAATTTGTAATTTTAAACATCTATTATATTATTTCCTAGCTGGCTGGCGCCCATTGCCCTGTTAACAATCGCCTTTCCGCCATCACCCATCAGTTGATCGAATCCGTTCCAAACTTGCGCCTAAAAAAGTTATCCCGTTAGATAGTGCAACGATAACTTCAGTTGTTTTAAATAAACATACGATACATACATACCTATATAAAATCACGCATTTCCCACTTGTGGGTTAGCACAAACCCGAAACAATAATAATAATAGTAACATCAACCACAAAAATAATCACTCTTTTCTTTCAACAACATTCTTACTAACCTGACACCATACAACAAATATTCCTCTCTCAACATATTAAAGTGACCGGTTTTTGGTAGGGAAATACCGCAACCGGACCACAGTAATAGTTACGAAACAATCATCCTTCGCCACACATTCATGCCTAAGCACACTTCTTTCGCCTCGGCCACATTCATAATCGCATTCATACACGCTCTTCTTCTTTTCTCACTCGGAAACTTTCTCTCTTTTAGCACCTTATCAATCACATCCATCCACTTACATACTGGATGGCCACGCAATCGAACACCCTCAATTTCTCCAAAATATATACGCTTTACAAGCCGTTCACTCTTCATTCTCTCCACAAGACCAAACCATCTCAACTGACTCATTCCTACTCTCTTAACAACATTCTTCCTAGCCATACATTCTTCAAACACCAAATTATTCCTCACGCGATCTCGTCTTACATGTCCACATACACCACGTAAATAAAGATTATTTAAATATCAAAAAGAATAATAATGGTTGTTTCTTTACGTAAATGTGGGCATGTTTATTAATATTAATGAGGAAAAAATGATAACGCCATTATGTGAATGATCCAGTTTGCATTTTTGATCTTCAAGCTGACAAATATACATGTACCAAACCATGATAGCTTAAAAGCCTAAAGCAAAAATGTCACATATTAGTGTTTATACGTATCTAACAATATCAACTAGCCATTGTATCAATGTCACACTTGTTCCAATATGATATGCGTCGGCGCCATTCAGGGAGACGAGACCGTTATAGCAATATAAATATTAATTTGGAATGCAGTGTAAGCTGAAGGTGTTACAGTGTGCAGTCGTTACAAAGTTTATTTTCAATTATCCGATGCTAATCCATCATTACTCTCCAGAAGCGTTTTAACTACCGTTATATGCCGATATATCTCACGAGGTATATAGATTACCAACAAGGGAATTATAGTTCAGAAGTTTATCAATTTATAATAACCTCTTATACCATTGAGAAAACGAAGACAATGAAGATTGAAACGAAAAGTGATTCTTTGCACGTAGTTTACTGTTACGTTCACACGAAGAATTAAACGTGGCTTTTTTACTAAACTATTTATAAAATTCCTATGTGTAATACTTGTGTGAAAGTATACAGTGTGAATCAATATATTATTCAACAAAATGTTACAAAGTATGACTGCGTGAATATGTAATTTTGTAAATCACTTTAATATTGGTATAGTATGACTAGCGAATGAAAGTTGACGTTTAGATTATTTAATAGATGTGGTTTCTTTTGAAAACATTTCCCTATATTTGATTTGAAAGGAAACTGACCCTTATGTATTCCGTTACAGAAGATTAGAATTGTACTCAATACCAGGAGGCATTTAAAATGACCTTAGCTACAGGATTCAGGGATGTATTTAAAATATTTAATACCACAAATTCTAGTCCGTTTGTCTCAAGTGTAAGCAAATCTCGAGTCGGAATTACTATTAGAGGATATTAAAAATAATTCTATTTCATAGAATTGCCAAACTAAATAGTTTAAAGATCAAGATATTTTGTTATAATAAACATAACGAAAAATGTTTAAAATATTTTAAACACACCTCTGTTTTAATATTCAGTTACCCTAGTCGGCCATATATTTTCAGACAGGCATAGTAATGTATTTCTGTGCTTTCCTAGTCCAGTATTTAAATAGGTGCATACAAAAATTTCATATCTGACCATTTCGTACAATTATAAAATAATTTAAACGTCAACTTTCATTCGCTAGTCATACCATAGAATTGGAAGGTTCGAATTATTTAAACACCAAAATATTTCAGAAATGTTCAAATCTGTTTAACTATTTGAATACATAAATTTAATATTTGTTGGATTTATCCCTGGTTACAGAAACGTTTATTTATGCTTTGTTTAATTAACGGACAATGAAAATGAACAAATTTGAATCGGTTTCCTTGTTCTTATAACATTTAAATCAATGCTGTCAAAAAATCGCGGTGCATTTGTTTGTTTTGATGATCCGTTAGTAAGAACAAATGAGAATATATGTTATACATAGTTGAAAATTGTCTTTTCAACGATGTAACTTTTCGGTATGAAATAAAACGTACCTAAATATGGCATCCCAACTCAAAATCTATTTTGAAAAGGCTTACATGCAGTAGCGTAAACACTATAGGCGCTCCCCTTTTTATGAGTTTTTTTTTTGTTTTTAGATATAATATAGGTACCTATAAACTCTACTGCATCAAAGAAAATATGCTAATATTAAAATATAGTTGGGTTACATAGTATAACCAAAATTTATACACAGAAAACTAAAAATTATTCCATTGTACTAGGGCAGGGGTTTCCAATCTACCCGCAAAAGGTTTAAGTCCGGAGCAAGATAATTTTTGTGCTTGATGCTAATTAGTATTTTTTTTGTAATATTTGATTTATTCAAAACTACAATTTTTAAAATAATCAATATGTTCAAAATATTATGTATATTATTGTAGGGAGATTTTGCGGATCAATTTAATGATTTTAAAAATAATTCAAAAATATTTCTGCTTTTTGAAAATCTTTATGAGGTTGTAATCAATGATGTTGAGGATAATTTACAATTAGAACTCCTTATCTTCAAGCTAATAATGAAGTTGTTATTTAAAAATGGAAATTTGATGAATTTTGTGTATTAATGAAAGAATGTGAATAACCGAAAATAAAAAATCCAATGGGATTTCCATAATAAGAATTAGTATCCGGCCCGCCATATGTTTTAAAATGTTATATGTGGCCCGTTTCTCAGAAAGGTTGGGGACCCATGTATTATAGAATAGAATGGTGGATATATAAGTATGTAATTAGCAAAATAAAATCAAAAAAACAAACTTTAATGATTTTATCATCAATTGTTTTTTAAAACTGAATGATGTATTTATTATACGGTTCTCCGTCCCGCCCCTAAATATTTGGCGCCACATGCCCGGGTTTCTTGGGCTTGTAGGATAATACGCATACGCCATTGCTTACAGAAAAACAAGTTCTTGAGTGTAATATAACATTTTCAGTCGGTAAAAAAATATTCATGTCATGAAGTATAGAGTAAGCAATCAGACTTCATACTATGTTTATATTTAAACAACAGTTCTTGATCAAGTGGGTAACAGTTGTTTTAAATTAAAAATACGTGCCAATAATTAAAAGACTGGCTCCTACTACAAGTTTTTTTTACTAAACCATATAATATACATGTGATAGAGTTCAACAATTTTTTTTTCTTCTGCATATATATTTCATGTAATTATACCCATGATGATAAATTGGAACTATTTAAGTTTTTGATTAATTTCTTACGCTATCAAGATGTTTTGCTATGCTTTACATATTGGAATTCAAGCGCATGTATATATTTCACAAGACGTAAGAAACCGGTAAAGTAGTTTATATCTCTCGGGGAAATTTTATGCAATATCGAGATTTTAACATGATGTTTTACATGAAAAACATAATATTCGCACGCATATATAATTAATAATCTTAATTAAATGCATTTACATATTGATGAAATTGAACAAGTTGTATTACTAAACATAAAATATATTATTAACGGCGTCGCTTCCAAAAAAAAAAAAGATCAATGGGAGCCGGTACGCCGATGTACCAATTTTGATCAACGAACATATACGGTTTACATAGGTGCGCGTAAACGTGCATACTGGAATGATGTTCATTGTAAATATTTACGGGGTCCAATAGAACTAATTTTTGTTCAACATTGAAGCCCCTGCTTTATCCCAGTTAAAACCACGGTTAATGTAGTTCTTGGCGTCACTGAAAACTTAGAGATGTTATTACAAGCGTAATGTAAAGCTAAGTACGCTAACGGTAACGCCACCGGTCGCCAAAACAGCCACCGACGCCGGTTGCGAAGGCAATGCCTATTATTAACTAGAAATTTTAACTGTCTTAGAAATATTTTTGATTTATATTCAATTTCTTTATTGTAATATACAAGTACAGTTTGCGTAATCGAGCCGTAGGCGAGTTACGCAGAGTACGAGTATTACAAAAATGGACATTGTTATACGTGCTTTTCACACTATTTTTTTCTATTTCCCATTAATTTACTTTTATTTCAAAAGTATCATCGAAAAAAAATATTAAAATATCAAGGTTGGTAACATTGCCAGTTTCAAGAAACATTTGAAATATAATTTATTTTGACATTTGGCATTTTGACAACAGTTTACTTACAAGTTAGGTTAGAGTTAAAATTTATATTTATTATGTTATGAACCTACAAATAAATTAATAAATAATAACCCATTTAAATACTGGACTAGGAAAGCACAGAAATACATTACTATGTCTGGCTGAAAATAGATGGCCGACTTGGGTAACTGAATAATAAAACAGGGGTGTGTTTAATAGTTATTTATGTATTAAGGGCATAATCAAAAGATTGTAGCACGGGGGAATGTTTAAAGCTCGACGCGTAGCGGAGAACTTTAATTTTCCCGAGTGCTATAATCTTGATTATGTCCGTGGTACATACAACGTTTTATTTTATTTTGGTTCTCAAAATTGAAGGATTTAATGGGCATATATTTGGTATCGCTGTGCTCGCGTTGTTAATTTTAAGTATGCTTTGGTTTCTATATTGTTTGTTTACAACAAATTTTAATTTAGTGTCAAATGAAAATGGAAGATATCGATTATTCAAAACAAATATCGGATGAATTTGACGCAACCTAGGGCAAATTGGTTCCACAGAAGTGAAAAGATGTATGTGAGAAAGGATACGAAGTTTTAAGAGCAGCGGTGTTTAAAAAATGTGATTTATCGAATTTATTGTGTTGTCTGACATTTATTTATAAACCACGATTTTGACGTTTAAATAGCTGTTGCTTGGCAACTTTATAAGCTCTCGGGCGATAAAAGCCAAATTGCGCCCGTTTTTGAGGGCGAATAAACAAGTTTATGATTCCAAAATAAAATAAAATATTTTAAACATTTTTCGTTTATGTTGATTATAACAAAACATTTTAATCTTTAAACTATTTAGTTTGGCAATTACCTATATGAAATAGGATTATTTTTAATTTTCTCTGACAGTAATTCCGACTCGAGGGTTGCTTACACCTGAGACTAACGAAATAGACTTTGAGGTAGTAAATTTTTTTAATACATCCCTGAATCCTGTTACTAAGGTCATTTTAAATGCCTACTGGTACTGAGTACAATTCTAATCTTCTGTAACGGAATACATGAGGGTCAGTTTCCTTTCAAATCAAATATAGGGAAATGTTTTCAAAAGAAACCACATCTATTAAATAATCTAAACGTCAACTTTCATTCGCTAGTCATACCATACCCTCAGTTGAACATGTTTACTACACATTTTCCTACTTGACTTCGTGGACGATTTAAAGATGCTAGTTTTTCATCTGGAAGAATACCCGTTGCTTTATCTTCTGGCTTTAATGACTCATCCCACATTAAGCGTCTTCAAATGTAATGGGGTATGGATTGGAAAACAATAATTTCCACTTCACTTGGGTTATATTCATTTACGATGTAATGAGGTATTCTACTGACATTTTTCCGAAAGCAATTCCTGTTTGAATGAGGTTTGATTTTCAAAAGTCATTAATTATTTTGAAGAATAAACATGAGAGGAAAATAAACGCAATGGAAATTAAATAAGAACTAGAACAATAATAAGTTTTAATTTGAAGAAAATGACGTTGATTGTCGATAACAGCTAGTTTTCATTTTGCATATTCAGTCAAATTATTTGAAATTTCACATTATTAAACCTAAACGACCCTGTTTATGTAGTGATATCTGGTATAAAAGCTGTCGAAAGAACAAACGAAAATAAATTACTGAAACAGAATGTAACGCAGATTGACACACTTAATATTGAATAAAATATCGTGATCAGTGAAGTGAATACAAGACAGGAATACCAATCCATGTCAACATTTATTTTTATTTATTTTTCAGTGAGATTCCAAGCCACTCTTGTTGCGTAATTCTAACTCATTGAGACATCATTATTAAACTTTTCTGTTTTCATTATCAGTTACAATTAAAGAATTTTTTCTACAAGTTAAATAAGTGATTATCCCTTATCTTTCTAAATTGGATTTTAGATTACTTTTCTTATGTCGTGATTCCAAAGACTTAAAAAGTCGAAAAGAATTATTCTCTCTGTGATGCACTCGGGAAAAGTTCTACGGATTCTTAATCACGTAAAGGTCGGAACAGTTCAAAGATTCGATGATTCATTTCTAGAAGAGGGCCTTGTTTCTTTCTCTTTGTACAATTCCTGTAATAAAAAGACTGGGAATATTTTTCTCAAATTAAATTACTTACAGTAGAGGTGGCCAACTTGTCTAGTGCGGCAATCGAGTTTGCAATCTAGGACCTTTCTGATCCACCAGACGAAAATAAAATCATATGTTTAAGTTTTTGTTTTACTAAGGGCGAATGTTATAATTCCGAGTTAAAATTTCTTCCAAATATATAAAAAAAATATTAATCTCCGGTTTTATAAATGACGGATAAACTTACTTCCAAAGTAAATAAAATGGCTAGTTATATATTGTAACGTTTTTTATTTATTTGGGCGAAGTGTAAAAATCATATGGTTAAAGAATTATTAAATACTATTTTAAGACTAAGAATATAATTAATTACTTAAACACTAAAAATATTTATTTATTTATACAATTAATGCAACTATTTATTTTCACGCTATTTATTTTACTGTACTTTCGTACTTTTATTTAACTAACTGTACATTTATTTCACCAATACGCTTTCCAATCTTAGACTGCCGGTCTGTTGCAGACTATTGTAGATTGTTTACGCGATATTTATATCACTATATTTATGTCACTATTTATTTAAATTACATTCAACTGTCCGATCCAGTATCACCAACTGTACGTATGCCGCAATTCTTCAACACCAATACCGAGTGTTCACGTCAACTCGCTGTTACTGTCCTCGTGTATTCTAGCTTCCCAATACTCATCAACACTACCGAGTATTTACTTCCAGATCTATCCCAGTATACCATTAACTTACAGACTTGCTGATACTATCCTCGTATACTATAGCATCCCAATACTCGTGAATACTACCGAGTATTCATTTCCACAGCTATCCCAGTGCACCAGTAACTTCCCGAGTACTCCACTCGACACTATACTACATACGCTTACCACAATACTGCTATGCTCCTAAACTCACTATCTATTACTACGTTTACATGCAGTTTTGAAAATGGTTGCAGTTTTCAGTCAAAGTTATGCGAAACTGTTTACATGTAATTTTCAAAACATGTTTACAGATTGATTTGAAAACAGTTTCGGCGCATGCGTATTTTGCTGATGTAAGTGACAGATCCTCTTCACTCCAAATTTTTCGTTTTGCCATTATTCCAATTATTTTTTCTTTGTACGACTACGCACTAAAACTACACAACTGTTAGTTTATTTGTAGGTTACAACAAATAACATAAAGCTACAAAAACGTAATGCTATGCAGGCATGTACAATATAACTGAATTTTAAGTGTTTACATGAGTAGTTTTGAAACTCGTTTTCAAGTCAAACCCATGAACTTTGGTTTTGGTTTGAGATAACTTAAAACCGTTTTGACACAGCATACATGGTGTTTTCAAAACTAAAACCGTGTTAAAAATGATTTGAAAACTGCATATAAACTCAGTACATGTAACTTCTCATCAACTCAGCTGACTATCTAACTATGTAACTAACTAATGGGAAAAGCTCCGTCGCTTTTATATAGCTGCCTATTAGCTTCTGGAAAAATCTCGAACATTCACTTGAATACAAAAGGTTCAGGCGACCAGAATTAATTAAACACGTCGAGATATGTTTGTTTTCGGTGCCCGATTGCTGGCGCGATTACGTCATCGCTAAACTTACTCAGCCCAGCGGCGAAGCTCACAAGTTACAATACATTGATCAGTATTTTTACTAAAGGATCAGAATTAAAATTAAATGTTCAGTAACATATTGAAAATGTAATTTAACCTATCTAATCGAACCTAACCTAACCATAATTTAACCTGCCCTAATCTAACTTGGATAATATTCATAATAGTTATCTTTAGTTGTTTCTGATGGATGCACGTATTTTATTACTTCTGATATATTTTGACGACATTTTCATCCTTACATTTTTGATTTTATAATGTAATGATCTTATTTTTCATCTGTACTTTAATTATCCCTGATGATGATTCATTTGGAATCGAAACGTAGGAAATTTATTTAAATTACTATTTAATAAACACTGTTTACCACGACTGCAGTTCCAATTATTTCTCATCATCCCGACAATCATACTAACAGTCAAGTAATACCAACAAATTTATTAGCGAAAAATTACTATTACAACATTTTAATTTTAGTAGTATGCAGTTATGGTTATGTAAAATATAATATAAAGCTGAGAATAACAACAAATTTTGTAAAATGCAATGCATTATGTTGATTAAATACCCCACTCAAAACTAATTAACTCTTACAAAATATCCTTATCATATATAGTAGTTGTGCGAGATTAAATCATCTCCGTCAGTGACAAACTTCAGTAATAACAGTAATAAAGGGAGTTGAACTGCAGTTGAAGTTGGTGTAAACCACACTTGCAGTGCACAGTATTGCGACTTGAGCAAGTCCCGCGGAGTTCCTTCTTATATGCAAACTTATCTTTTGTACCACGCTACCGAGATACTGTACAGCTACACCGGCTTGTAAGAGTTGTTACATGTAGGAATTGTTATGAAGTCACACCGCAGGTAATTGTACCAATCAATTATTGTAGTAGAGAGTACATGTTGTGGTTGGACGTGAATACCGGTAGTATTGTTACACATTTTTTGAGGTTATGGACTTTTAAGTTAACGGTAGGTATCATTTAGTTATTTATTTTGCTTCCACATTTGTATTTTTTTTTAAATATCTAATGTATTCGTATACAGGCATGGTCAAAATTTTGTTACAATTTTTTAAAATAAAGGCTTTAATATAATTTTAGTATAGGTCCTTTTTAGGGTGTTTTATTCAATTGTATTTTATAATTTAGTCCTTGAATTCCTCAGTGCTTTTGAAATTGAATTTAAATCTGATAATGATTTTGCGTACCTACCTAACTGATTATAACAATGAAAAGAATTCATGACAATATTCAAAACATAAATTATAATAAATATTGTTTTTTTATGTTATACTGGTTTCTAAAGCAACGATTTATAAAACAAAAAAGTCCTAGAATTTTATAATTGTATCATCATACTGAATCATTTTTATATTCGATATGCGGCATTCAATTTTTCGTCACCTCAGCAGCATCATCCAAAATATCTCGAGGAATGTATTTTTCATCCATTATAGCGACTAAAAATGTATACGAAACTAGAAAAATTCGATCTGTCAATCAGACATTTAATTTTTTATTATTTATAGACAAGCTAGCGTTGTTAGGATTTCCGAACGGTTGCAACTTAGTCTATTTATACAAAATTCATTCTGCTACAAATAGACCTTTTCAATTTAATGGTTATCTCTTTCTATCGCTGCAAATAGTAAGTAAAATGGCGCTAACAATTGCCAGTTGTCAAACGAAATGTCAAAAATATTGCAGTCATTAAAATATCTGTATTCTCGGTGAAAATTTGCATGGTTAGACATTTTAGCTTCAATAAAAGCTTTTTTAAAGTTGTCAAAATGTTTTCACATATTTTACGTTTAATTTTTTAGATTTCAGTTGTTCTTACTATGCGCAGATCCCCATTGCGCATGTCTTCTATCTCTTTAAATTGAAAAGGTCTATTGCTGAAGATTCATTTTAATAATTTAACTTTAAAAACCGGTACGAAATAAAACTATGTAGGTATGTATTTCAGACGAAAAGTGTCTTTAAGGCCTAAATTCTCAGCTGTAAACAACTTGCTTCTACCTAAAATATTCACTTTTCATCCTAGATACACAAAGTACTAGGTTTGTTCCGACAAAAGTTTAGAACCGTTCAGAACTTAAAGCCATTTTACCATTCCGATAAGTCGAAATTAAAATACAGAACTTATATTGCAGTGTTCCAAGAACGAATAAATTGTGTTCCGAACCGATTCTGAGGCGTTCTTAAAGTTCCAGAATTTTACCAAAATTTTTAATTATGAATAAGTTCGACGTGCTATCTAACCTGACTTATTGTGTTTTTGTTATTAATGAAATTAGCAATGAAAGAAGACAGCGATTTTTCCGAATTGTTAGAATTTTCTAGCGAAAGTGACAGAAAATTCTTGGACGATGTTATGGAAATAAGGCAAAACAATGAAAATTACCAACGGATGATAGTGCCTTAATACAGTGATCAAGTTCTTTTGGAACATTTTACATACCGTATATTTCTTCAGTTTAAATATATTATACCTAATCAAAAGCATAATGTTTTCTGACAAGTTTAATTTCATAGTTTATAGGATATACAAACAAAATTCTCAACGGTTCTAAATCGTTCCAACACGCATGAATTCTAAGCAGTTCTGAATCACGTTCTGAACGGTTCTGAACTTTCTGTTGGAACAAACCTACTATTATAATTTAATTTTCTTTGATCTTAAAAAAAAATTACTCCAATATTGGAGTATCTTTAAAGCCAATCGCGTATTTATGAAGAAAATATACAAGGTCCAACAAACTTAAATAGATTTGAAATGTAAATAAAATTTCGTAATTTTCGTTAGACACGTAAATATTATACATGGTTATTGTCAGGGCTGCTCCATATGTTACATTTTAGCGCACCTTCCCCTCGTGATGTAAAATTTGCAAATTAAAGTTTAAACTATCCTTTTTGTTCTTCAAAAATGCTAGATTTAATATATAAATGAAATTTTCCTAGTTTCATATGCATTTGAATCTTTGCAAAATGATAATAGGTATTTAAATATTGGATTCATTATGGGATTCATTCTTGTAATCAATATTCTTGAGTTATAATCAATATATTCACTGTTGTAATCAACATTTTCATAGTTATTATTTCAATATAACAATGCTAGAATAATAATGAACCGATTGATATGATAATTACTTTACTTATAACTAGAGCTGTAATGCAAACAAATTAAAAAATATATTGTTCACTTCTATCACGTTAATTTGTAAGTTTTATAGTAATTTGTCTTTACGAATAAGAGCATTTTATAAAAATTTGCTATTATTTACTTTACTGTCTTGTAACGGCGCCCCTCGAAGTCAGGCGCCTTTGAGCGGGGCACAACCTGCCCACCCGCACGGCACGGCCCTGGTTATTGTAATTTATTACATTTTGTAACTAATAATATGTTATAGTAGAAGTATGTAATAAGTAAAAGTTTTAAATCTATTTTTATTTACAGTACATTGTATCAATTTAGTCTTTTAGAAAATAAATCATTTAAAGAGATGTGAAGAACCCTTACAAAACCCGTTATAAAATAAAGGATTTTTGAAGAAGCTGCCCAACGCGCACATTGTGTCTAAAGCACTCCGATAGAGTGAGCGACTCTTCGTTGTGTTGTTGACGTAGTACGCGCTCGTTGTATAAAGTTATGTGCTTCCCATATATTTTTTAGATCCCCTTATGTGAGACACTTAAGTCCCGGAAATACTCGCAAGCTTCTTTCCCTGAGTTGCGAGTGTAAATAACAGATAATAATAAGGCGATTTCCGGTACTTAGTTACTTTCAGATAGCAAGGGTTATAATTTACAATCTACGAGCTGATTTTACACAAAATAGAAAGTGCGGTGTGTATAAATACTGATAATGATGGAACTGTCACCGTATAAAATTTAATACCTGAATTATTAGCAAGAAGATAATATTGTCCTATAGTAAGGTAATAAATTTACGGTTCTATACAGTATACAACAATGATATCTATTTTAAAGTAATATAATTCTACCTTCTAACATAGTATTATTTTTTACATTGTTTCATCTCCTGTAACTATAGGAGATAAGGATCATGATAAAAATCACATATCAAGATTTTTCCAAATAAATAGACTTTAGAATTTTTCACTGAATAGTGTTTGCTTTCTAACACAAATGCTACCATCCAATCAGGAAATTTTTAAAACCCGTATTTATTCTTTGCTAAAATGAGATGAACTATCTCATTGGATTTTCTAGTCACCGGAAACGACACTTTATTTGAAGCTCTGATATAATTTTTTTCAAAACATTAATTAGTTATAACAAATCTACACATACAAATTTATAAAATAAACTTTTTTCTTCTTTTTTCATAAAGAAAAACTAATTGATAAAAAGATAATATACTTTACACCCTCATCCAGTTATTGTTTATCGTTTATATGATTGTTTTCATACTTTTCTTTTACTTGAAGAGTAGTGATGCACGCGAGGCGATGTGAGACGAGACGAGAGGGGAAATATAAAATATCGATCTCGTCTCGTTTTCGAATCTGCAATCTCGATCTCGCTTTCGTTCTCGCATATTTTTTTGGGTCTCGTCTCGCTCTCGTGCGAGAGTCTTGCTGTAAAAATAAGCGCTTGCGCACTACGTATTTACCTCGGTATTTACGATACAGTTTAACTACAAGAGACAAGTTCGCACCAATCGTACTGGGTTCCGTGTATTTGCAGTCGCAGAACTATAATACCTTTATTAAAGAGACTAAAGAGACGAAACACTAAATTTTGGTCACCAAATTATTACAATACGGACGTATGTTAATATATTCTGTCATCAGTAAAACTAATTAAACATTAAAAAAATCTTTTTTCTAACTAAAATTTCCTACACTTTATCATTAACTATATGTCACTATTTAAGTAATATTTAATCATAAAAAATACCGCTACACTAGGAACCTGCCGACAACCAATCACTCCGCTTCGCTCCGTGTTGGCTTTCATCGACCCTTAATATAAAATCCTTAACTTTTCAGGGACGGTAAGGATTTTATTAACTGTGGTTTTACCTGGGATGAATTAGGGGCTGAAATGTTAGAGAAAAACTAGTTCGATTAGATGCAAAATCGATTTTGCCTTTATTTTGCATTTCCTCACTCTGCGACCGATATCAATTGACTCTAGATAGGCTCATAAAATATAGTGAATACATATAATTTTCACGTTCACGTCTTCTATGCACGAATTAGCGTTGATTCCACTCCCATTGAATTTATGAATCAAAGCTATCAAGTTACAAATACTTTTTATTGCGAGACTTTCGCTTCTCGTAGTTGTTATATCGATCTCGCCTCGAATTTTAAACTGCAATCTCGTTCTCGTTTCGCATAATGCAACGAGACGAGACGAGATGCGAGAGTACTCTCGCCTCGACGTGCATCACTATTGAAGAATAATTATATTGGGCCCTATTCTGTAACTCTGTGGTTAATTTTTAACAATTGGTTAAAAATTTTATCTAATAGGTATTGATTTGACAACTGAAAATCCCTCTTTTTGTTATATGTCAACATATTTGATTGGTTCAAAAATTTAACCAATGGTTAAAAATTAACCACTGAGTTACAGAATAAGCCCCATTATCTCTTAATTTTGCTCCACTTTGAAAATTTTCTGGTTACGCCTATGGGTTTTGAACAACTAAATCAAGACAATATTACTTTTTAATATAATTTTAAACGAATACATCTTTTACTTTGTCAAGAGGAAAATTGTTATTTCAAATATTTTTTTTTTTTTGTGTAAGTAATTTTAAAAATTATTTTTCTTTTGTTTTAGGTAATCATCAGAGCATCGGATTCTATAAATTTTGCATGTAAATTCATAACAATAGTATGGTAAGTTTTCTTTATATGAATGAATTTTCATTCTGACATAAACACAACACATATGGGTATACTATAAATGACCAAAGCAAATCATGTGTTTGCCCGGCAGTTTTTCTTGAATTGAAACGCATTTGCATATCTGTACTTTGCGACATTTCCAACTTATCTGGTCGTGAATCTGGGGAACCGGGTTCGATCTGAGCGACGCCAAATATTGCCAATTTTAAAACACAAAAGTGACCCCTGTGGTGCACTCTCCACGCCAGCAATTAGTGCCCCTGAGGTGACGCCTGGTAAGCGCCCGCACAGTACAAATATTTCATCATTGCCGATATCTGTATAAGCAGATTGGCACATCCAGCAATGGGTAATACGCCGTGATGATATATTTATTTTATTTATTTTATAAAAATATCTTATGTATCATGTAAGGTGAGAATCACAGCTTGTCACCTACATCAACATGACAAAATATTGAAGTAAATAAATGCAATTAAAGATTACAAAATTGTAATCTGTAACAGCGGCGTAGCTTGAACTTTTGCCTCCCCAAAAATACAGAGTGATCAAAAATAACTGATTCGGTTGGCAATACAATTCTGGGAATCTTTTTATTTCTCAGTTTATACAACTTTAGATAAAGGCGGAAATACTATTTGACATGTCATTTTTACAATAAATACAAATAGAAGTTATGTCAGAGCAGGAGCCTGACAGCTAATATTTCGAGTGATAGAAATAATTTAGATTATTGTTCTGTGGGTAATGTAAGAAATAAAAGGATGTGGGTAAGTAAAACAACGACTATTTTAATAAATAATTTTAAATGTATTCGAATTTAAATTGTCAAATGTCACTGTCAACAGTGTCAACAACAGGAAATAAATTTATGTATCAGTGCCAGTTTCAAGTAATTTTTTTATTGCTAACTGAATCAGTTATTTTTGATCACTCTGTACTAGCAAAAGTGAAATCGAATTTGAATTGAAACAAAATTACAAACAAATGCATATTGTTTGGACTGTCAGAAATTCTGTTTTCAAATCATATGTTACATATTCAGCACCTATATATAGATCACTGAACAGATTTTATATTTATATTCTATATTTATTATTTTCATATTTTGTAACCTATAAAATCAAATTTCAGACAGTTCAAACGATATGTTTTTCTTTGTTATTTTATTTGAATTCCATGGTTTTCACCACAAATGAGCTATATTTATAAAATTTCAAATTCGGTTTTACAGGATACAAAACGTGCAAAATAAAATTTGATTAGTGACTTAGGTGTAATTTTTTTAATCTGTAACCTTTATCTAACACATTTTTGTAAGAAATTAACTACAGCAAAATAAAAAAATTACATTGTATTTCCTATATAAAAGATTTCAAGTACACAACAGGTATTTTTAGTTTCAAGTAAAAAAGTGCCGTCCCCAAAAAAGTGCCGCCTGAGGCTGACCGCCCCATGCGCCCCCTCCGCCCCCCGCTAGCTACGCCACTGATCTGTAACCTTTCGAAAAGATCTTCCAATATTATATAGCACAAACTCTGGAAAAGATGATCTGACGATCTCTGTTCTTAAAACAAATTAAAAGAATATATAATTGAAATCCACAACGACTACAATACTCTTATGTTTCTTGTATATTCTCTTGAAATTTACACTTTGCTGGCGATTTTATCTCCTTCATATTGTCACATTTTCACGCCAGCCGCTGTGGTCGTGGTGGCGAAAGTGAAAGGATAATGTGAACGACACACATGCGTGTGCAGACCATCACACGTGCTATTTGCCACTACGGCTACGACAAATGCGACTAACGACCCACTTGCGATTGTTATTACTCTAGTCTAGATACGTGCACACACTTGTGCTCGAGATGTTTTATTGCACATAACTGCGAGACTTGCTTGTTTATTGCAGGCTTAAACATTGCAGGAATTGGTGATCTTCATTTATTATATGGCGGAAACATTGTTATAACCTTATAATTAATATGAATTTCACTAAAAGATAAGAGCGGTGAATTATTGAACTGAATTTTACTACAACAAAACCACTGAAATCTACATGATTTAAAAATGCAATTTTGGAACAATTTTGTATTTTTTTGTTAAGGCTACTACGATTTAAATGAGTTTAAGTCCCTTTTCACATTCTTTAACTTTCATAAAAAATTGATTGCTACAATGATATGTTTAATTACAATAAAGAAAATTTGATTACAATAATGTAATAATGAATCTAAAAAGTTGTTTATAATGGTTCCTGTATTTTTACTCTTATCGGGTATGTCTCATTTAGAGTTGCCACCATTGGGATCTCGAGAACTACAAGAGATACAATGTTGGTTAAATAGAACTTTTTTGTGCACCTATAGGGGGCCATCTTAAATGTGCTTTTGTTTTCCTAAATATTCTTATAGGGCACTAGATAATGACGAAAAACTGAATTTTGTTGATTTTTTCTTTTTCAAATAACGTCTAAACAATTAGTAAACGAGAAAAATGTTTCCAATAAAGAAGTTAGGTATATTTATTGTCTATTTAGTACGAGAATAATTTTTTTATTAGTAAATTTTCGAGATATAACACAAACTTATATTTTTTTAAATGGAACTCATATTTGATTTTTCTTTAAAAAATGCTAATTTTTATCTTTTTCGATTGGTATAAGGATTATCGTGCTTTATAAAAATTTTTAAATCATACTTGGTGTACCTACTTTAACTTAAAAATTACAATTAAAATTAAATCATTAAGAAAGGTCGGTATAGAATAAGTTTCTTAAGTAAAATAAAATGCTATTTTGAAAAACTAATGAATGTCTTGAAAAAAATAGGAAATTTCATGAAAAATATAGCGAAATCTAAGATTTGAAGGATTAAACAAATTTAAAAAACAATATCCTTTATACAAATCGAAAGAGAAAAAAATTTGTATTTTTTCAAATTAAAAATCAAATATTGGTTCCATTTAAAAAAATATAAGTTTGTGTTATATCTCAAAAATTTACTGATAAAAAAATATTTTCGTACACCACTGGATAGACAATAAATATATTTAATTTTTAATTTGAAACATTTTTCTCAATTACTGTTAATATAGTAATTTCAAAATGAAAAAATATACCAAATTCAGTTTGCCTCCATTATCTAGTGCCCTATGAAAATTTTTGAAAACAAAAGCACATGTTATATGGCCCTCTATGCACAAAAAGTTCCATTTAACTGACATTGTATATCTTATAGTTCTCGAAATCCCAATGGTGGCAGCTCTAAATGGGACAGACTAGGGTACCTTTATAACCAGGGTATGGCCATGGGCCAAGATCGCCGCCATTATCGGTAATTGATTTACCTAATTATTTGTAATAAATGTGATATTATATTATAAAATAATATTAAATTATCACACTGTGAATTTAAAAAGGTAATAAAAATGAATTTATTTAAGATATATACAATTATTATTAAGACATACATTTATAGGTTATGTAGAATATATGACATGTGTTGTTATTATCACATTTAATTTAATATCTGTAGTTCTTATTTACATAATAATTATATATTCTAAACTTACCTTTTAAAAATTTAAATGATTGTGCTTAATATTGGTAATTTTTAGTTGTTTTCAGTGACAGTAATCGTGGTGGGTATCTTAACAAACTACACAAGTAAATAAGATAAAATATATTACTTACACTTTAAATACATATTAAAATGATAATTAAATGTGTTTTTCATTAAAATAAAACAAATAGCCACGAAAATACATAATACTTTGCGCAAGAACAACACATATAACAGATGTCCCGGTAATGGCGGACGAAACGTGAGCCACGCCATGGCCATACCCTGGTTATAAAGGTACCCTAGGACAGACTAGGGTACCTTTATAACCAGGGTATGGCCATGGGCCAAGATTGCCGCCATTGTCGGTAATTCATTTCCTTATTTATTTGTAATAAATGTGATATTATATTATAAAAGAATATTAAATTATCAGACTGTGAATTTATAAAGGTAATAAAAATTCATTAATTTAAGAGATACACAATTATTATTAATATTTACATTTAGAGGTTATGTAGAATATATGACATGGGTTGTTATTATCACATCCAATTTAATATCTGTAGTTCTTATTTACTTAATAATTGTAACTACACAAGTAAATAAAATAAAATATAGTACTTACACTATAAATACGTATTAAAATGATAATTAAATGTGTGTTTCATTAAAATAAAACAAATATCCACGAAAATACATAATAATTTGCGCAAGAACAACACATATAACAGATGTCCCGGTAATGGCGGACGAAACGTGAGCCACGCCATGGCCATACCCTGGTTATAAAGGTACCCTAGGACAGACTGTATATATATATATATATATATATATATATATATATATATATATATATATATATATATATATATATATGGATAATTTATATATTTTTATGATTATATTCTTTGAGTTTATTAAAAAAATATTATAACAAACCAATGCTTATTTACAATAATGACTAACCAACCAAATGCCCAAGGCCTCAAGGGAAAAATAAACGAAATTGAATGATTCAATAAAGGTAATAATGTTTTGGCTTTAATTAAATGAAATTTTATTTGAAATTGTGATAGAATTTTCAGCAACATTGTTGTGTTTGTTAGGTAGATATAACCTAACATTCTCATTTTATAGGGGTAGGAATTCTGTAGCATAATTAAGGACTAGAATTTATTAACAAGGCTTGGATTTTGAACTGTGCCCTTTGTTTGATGCTGTTCATGAAAAGGGCAAACATTTTAACCCTGCGGTAGAGATACGCCATATGCTGTTCTCTTTAACCACCGCACTTAAACAATTAACAGTCTACAAGCACATCGTTTTGCTTTTAAATTAATTTCCCATAACTTTAAGTTACCCTTTGTTTAAATTAGAATTAGGAAATATGAGTTTAATGCTTTCAACAAGAAATACAAAGACACTATAATCAGTGCCGGATTAAACTATGTGGAGGCCCTTAGGCAATCGAAATCTCGCCCCCCCCTCCTAATAAGTTCCAGCACTGCTATGAAGAGTGCAAAAATCGTCCACATCACTGTGGGGCTTCCCAAGGTAATTATTTTGAAGGAGACAATGTGGAATTGTCTCATCACTTTATTTACTCACCTCGTAAAATGGGATATCTAGTGTCTATCCTATATCAAGCTTGTCTGGCCAAGTTAGTAATATCCGGCGAGCAGCTGACAAATAAAAAATATGATGTGGCCAGCACATTACTTTCCGTCAAATCGTGTTCAGATCTGTGTATATTGTAAAAAATCCACACAGAGATTTTCTTGTAAAAGATTCCATATTTCCAGTACATTACCTTCAGTTCTATGTATTTTGTACAAATTCCATACAGAAAGTTTTTTGTAAGAGATTATATATTTCCAGTAAAATTATAACACAAACATACTGTCAAATGCACTTGACAATGACATTTGTCAATCAGAATTTTCTTAATATAGTAGATGTTTCCATGGTTATAGCACTGCTTGCTGCTTTATGAAATTTAATTTCTTTATAAATTTATTCCTCATCCATTGAATATGAAGTATACAATGTAATCAAATCTTATAGAGAATGAAATATTCTTTAATATTTATAACAACATTAAATGTGAAAAACTGATATTTAACACCGTTTTTTCAAGAAAAACTGTTAAAATCTTCAAATTAGGGTAGTTCCGGTCGACCAATTGTAACCAAAATCTAATCAGCTCTTCATATAGATGTAAGGAAAAGGAATACGCAAAAATTATAATTTTTGGACAAGTGGTATTGAAGTTATGCGATCCGAAAAAATCGTCACACACATACATACATACATCCATCTATACATACATACAGATATCATCGTAAAAATAGTAAAATCGCATTCTCGGGAGCCTAAAACGTGCTTATTCATTAAAAACTCATTTTTTGACCAAAGACAATACCTTCCTTACCTAAAGGTGACGGAAGGTAATATATATACAGAGAGGTGACGACGCAGCATAAGGGTTTCAATAGTAAAATCTTAATGTGCAGTTATTTGCTTCCCTACTTATTTTAGAGCGAAATTGTATTTAAGTTTTTGTTACAGAAAAAAATACTGCATCCGAATATGCTATTGTTTATAATTTTTCAATTTCCGGAACCGTAAAAATAGTCGAAAACAATAATAACATTTTTACAAAAATCGTTGTTGCCTTGGAATAAAAATTTAAATAAAAGTGCAAACATCTGTCAAAGAATTTTGACGTTTAAAATTATTTTCAAAACAAGGATAAAGAAAACACCTTTATTGTAGTGTTGATGATAACAATGTAATAGTTGATTACAACAATGTAATTTGACGAGAACGAAATTTAAGATTTCTTTAAGTAATGATAGATGTTTGCGCTTTTTACAATTTTGCTCCAAAATAATTAGGGGAGCAAATAACTGCACATTAAGATTATATATATATATATATATATATATATATATATATATATATATATATATATATATATATATATATATATATATATACAGGGAATTTATTGTAACGCGCAACATATGGTCAATCACTTCCATGGTTACTACACACTACTGTCAAAAAATGACAGCAATGTAATATTTGTCCATTTTAAAATGCAACATACAAAAATTTGTAGTTATGTATTTTCAATACTAATTTCCAATAAATTAGGCTATATACTATTAATAAAAAATCAAAACTTTAATGTAGCACATCTTAACAAACTTTGGCTTACAAAAATTCATAATTTTAATGTAATAAATGTTCAAGAATACCTCCATTCACACTGAGGCAATATCCTAGTCGCTCGTAGAAAGAATTGATACCATTTGTGATGTGTTCTGGACGTATCTCCTGTGCTGCAATACTATTTATAATGTTGCATTTAAAAATGGACAAATATTACATTGCTGTCATTTTTTGACAGCAGTGTGTAACCATGGAAGTGATCATATGTTGCATTTTAAAATAAATTCTCTGTATATATATATATATATATATATGTACCAAAAGATTAATATCATCCATAAAATTGCAATTAATTGGAATTTAATTAAACTGTTTGCAATATCTGAATCGACATGCAAGTATGTGGTAGAGATAAAATTTCCATGTAAATTCACTGAGCAAGCCTGTCACGTGCGAGCGACTTTTTAGCCAGCATATTCCGATAATCGCACTGAACCGCTATTGCCGCTTCTGCTCTCCTTGCACTAGACACGGCTTGTACCTGTACGTGGTAATTACACGTATTAGGATGTAATACCGGCTTCTTCCAGCTGATCTGAATAGCAAAAACGGGGAAAAAATACCTAAGTACTGGGAGCTTGTTACACAAACCAATAAAAATTACCATGGAATGGAGAAAGAGACTGCGGAGAAAGGAATGTTACCTTTTTTGAATCTAGGAAAAAATAGCAGATTGAAATTAGAATGGTTTATATTTTTAATGGGGTATATAGAAAAAATAGGAAAATATTAAGATCTACGCTTGTTGTTAGCTAAAATTTTGGTCTATTTACACCCAAACACAAATGAGTTTAGTAATTTTTGCATAAATTATTTAATTAAATTATTTAGATATAAGTACTTCTCTTTCCGTGGTATTGCCGAAAATAAAGTACATATTTTTTTCCAAAAAAAAAGTAATTAGGGATTTCGCCTTATATTTGGGCCAAATTCAACACTCTTCTTTAATTAATGAAACTCATTTAAATATACCAAAATAAAGGGAGATATAATACAATGATGCATTAATAAGAAAAAGATGCAAGCTATTTCTATGGTCGATCACTAGAGTAAAAAATCTGATGTGGACACCACACGACTTCTTTGTACGCAAGACTAATATGAAGTATAGACTCAATTATAAAATTGCACGTATTTGGCGTAATTTGACTTTAACATCTATTTTTTATTTTTTTTTATTTTTTGTCCTAATCCATAGCAAGCTTCATTACAAAAACCAAAAAGTATATAAATTTTAAATTTACATATCTCGTTTATACAAAGGGCTAATTTAATAATACTTGATGTGCTAGACGCAGAATTTAATTCTCTAAAACTCTTATTTGAAGCATTTATTTCTAAAATGAAACCATTTTATTCAAGAAAAACTGTTAACAACTTCAGGTTAGCCTGTTTTAACTAAAATCTGCTATGTTATTTCAATTAATATAAAAGTCTTATATACTAAATTTGAAAAGTTTTGTAATATATTTTAATATAGTTTTTCATTAAAATCTATTATAGGCTTCAAACAAAATACCATTTCTGGAAATTATGTAATGACCAAAAAAGGAAGTTCCACAACTAGATGTTATAGAAGTCCTAAATACAAAATTTCAACTTTCTATGACTTACCGTTTTTGAGTTATGCGAGATATGTACGTACGTACACTGGCTTGCAAAAAATCGCGTACACTTTAAAAATCAAGTAACTGAGTTTTTGTAATTTTTTAGCTCTGTAAATAATGTAAAAACCGACAATGTTGTCACTGTCATCACTATTTGATCTATTATGAAGCTAGTTTTTAACTGTGTTTAATTTACATCCTAATAAATTACAAATTTATTCTGGAAAAATGAAAGAACAACGAAGTATGTATTTGAATTTCTGTTTATTTTGACACTAGTGACATTGACAAGTTAAAAATCAAGATCGACTCAATATAGCCAAAAATAGGTGTACGCGATTTTTTTGCAAGCCAGTGTACGTATGTACATACATACGTACGTACAGACGTCACGACGAAATTAGTCAAAATGGATTCAGGGATGGTCAAAATGGATATTTCCGTTGAAATCTGGAAACCGAAATTTTTCGCGAATACAATACTTCCTTTACTTTGTACAAGGAAGTAAAAAGAGTGCTGAATACGGCCCATTATGACTAACAAGTTTTTGGCAAAAACTAAACAAATCAGGAAAAATATAACTGTTACATTTACAATTTTACAAGAACCAAACTAGTGCGTGCCATGTTTAACAAGCACTAAGAAAGTCATAATTGTACTTAACTTTATTAATAAAATAACATTTCCTTTTTCTTCGATTTATTTCGTCGGGTAACCATCTAATTACTAGAAAAACATTTTTTATTTTATATACGATGCATCTGGATTATATAATTTTAAACTGAACGCCATGCTTTATATATACCGAGAAAAATTGCCAGTCACACAAGGAACGGATTTAAACTAAAAGATTTTTGTGTTTCAAAAAATTTGAATTTATGAACCGTCGTTTATACATTATCGTATTGTGATTTTCTCCTAGTTTAGAACGAAATAATTATTAATTATTTTATTGAAATGACGTAGATAATAGGATAATTTTAATCTGCTTGTATTGCACATCATATTTTATTTATTTAAAACCAAACAAACATGGATTAAATGTCATTATTGTAATTCGTAACACGGTGCATTATGTTTTCAATGAAATAAAACAATTTATCAATATATTTACTATGATTAATTGTTTGTAAAATATGTCATTTCAGCCTGATCCTCACTTCTATTCAATTAAAAAACGAATACACATAAAAAATCAGTAACGTTTTAAAATTTGGATGCCCCTTATAATGAAGTTTACCAGTTTCAGGATATTAAACCTTTGTTTACAAATATAAAAGTAGGCTGGCAACTAAGTAACTATCTGTACATCTGTACGGTAGTATTATTACCTTCCTGACAAGTCAACAACAGTCAACATGGCATTCATAAAGTAGCATTAATAAAAGAATTTCAAAAAATAATATTTATTAATAATGTCTTTATTTTCTGATACCGATAAACTAATCCACAAACCGACATCTGCGGAATTTTTGGAAATTATTGTATATATTTCTCTACGACCCAAACTCATAATAGTTCGGTTGATTTATATTTTGAACAAATTATATGAAACCTACACAAATGGTTGCAAATTTCTATATAATTCTTTCGGCTACTTTAAATGTACAGTTAAAACTTAATAAAAAAAATATGATGTGGCCAACACATAACCTCCCGCCGAGTAATTTTAGGATTTAGTTCTATACCATTGCCTTAATTTTTTCATATTTGCTCTATTTGTCTAGTTTTCTTTTTTTGTATAGTGTACATCATGCCTTAATTTTTTCATATTTCCTCTATTTGTCTCGTTTTCTTTTTCTTTGTAGTCTGCATTCTCCCATCTTCATACTTTCTTTATTTTTGTCAAGCTCTTTTTTCGTGTATTGTGAATTTTTCCTTAATATTTTTATATATTCTTTATTCTTTTGACTTTCATTTTCTCTATATTCTTATTACTGTCTCTTTTGTCTTTTATAAATGTTATTTTTCTCCTTCTTACTTTCTTGACATCCATCTTCATTATATTTTCTTTTTTTACATTTGTTTTTTTTTTGGTTAATAGATTTTCTTTTAGTTTTCAACGTCTTTCTATAATTAATGAGAATAATAACAAAATGCAATAATCTTGTAATCGCAAATTATAAACAATTTACACATATTTTTTATAAATCCCATATTATCTGGTACAATAATAATATACTTATATTTTATTCACTATTATTTTATTATAATTAATGACTTCAGTAATTATATATTTATTTATTGCATAAATTCGTACAGAATGTGACATGTATCAAATTATCTGAATTATGTATACACACACACGCACGCACGCACACACCCATACACACACACATACACACACACACATACACACACACACATACACACACACGCACACACATACACACATCACACATCACACATCACACATCACACATCACACATCACACATCACACATCACACATCACACATACACACATACATACACATAGACATCATCGTGAAAATGATAAAATCGGATTCTAGGGACCTTAAAAGGTGGTCATTTACCAAAATCTTGATATGCGATTTTTAGTACGATCCCTGTACCTCCCTTATTAAAGGTAGCGGGAGGTAAAAAAAACTGTGGGACAAATGACGGGTGATAATAGTTCGATTGGCATTTTATGGGTCACCTTCCAGTCTAGACTTAGCTTCTACGAGGCTTCTACCGAGACTCTTTATTTTTAATACAATGAAAAACATCGTAAAAAATCTGATGTGGCCAGCACATTACCTTCCGTCAGTTCTATGTATTTTGTATAAATTTCATACGGAAAGTTCCTTGCTAAATTAAATATTCTATTTCTTGTACATTACCTTCCGGCAGTTGCATGTATTTTATAACAATTTTATACAGAAAATTATTATTTTGTGACGTTTTCTACATACAGTGTAATGTATCTGCAGAAATAAAAGATTTATTATTATTATTATTATTATTATTATTATTATTATTATTATTATTTCTTGTACATTACCTTAAAGCAGTTGTATGTATTTTATACAAATTCCATACAGAAATCGCCTTATATTTCCAGTAAAATTATAAGACATACACACTATGTCAATTTCACTTGACACTGACATCTTTCAATTATAATTTTCTTAATATAGTAGCTGTTTCCATAGCTATGGCTACTTTATGAAATTTAATTTCTTTATAATTTTTACCTTCCGTCACCTTTAGGTAAGGAAGGTATTGTCTTTGGTCAAAAAATTCGGTGGTGAGTTTTTGATGAATAAGCACGTCCCTAGAATACGATTTTACTATTTTTACGATGATGTCTGTATGTGTGTGTGTGTATGTATGTATGTGTGTGTGTGTGTGTGTAACAAAATTTTCGTCTACGATAACTTCCATACTACAATTCTAAAAATTATAATTCTTTCGTATTTCTCTTCGTTACATCCATGCGAAGAGCTGATTAGATTTTGGTTAGAATTGGACAACCGGAAGTACCCTCATTTGAAGATTTTAACAGTTGTTCTTGAAAAAACTATGTTAAATATCATTTTTTCACATTTAATGTTATTATAAATATTAAAGAATATTATATTTTCTATACGATTTGATTGAATTTTATACCTAATATTAAATGGATATAGACTTAAAAAATTATAAAGAAATTAAATTTCATAAAGTAGCCATAGCTGTGGAAACAGCTACTATATTAAGAAAATTTTGATTAAAAGATGTCAGTGTCAAGTGAAATTGACATAGTCTGTTTGTCTTATAATTTTACAGGAAATAGGTATAGGATCTTTTGCTTTCTGTATGGAATTTGTATAAAATACATAGAACTGCTTTAAGGTAATGTACAAGAAATAATAATAATAAATCTTTTATTTCTGCAGATACATTACACTGTATATAGAAAACGTCACGAAATAATAATTTTCTGTATGAAATTTGCATAAAATACATGCAACTGCCGGAAGGTAATGTACAAGAAATAGAATATTTAATTTAGCAAGGAACTTTCCATATGAAATTTGTACAAAATACATAGAACTGACGGAAGGTAATGTGCTGGCCACATCAGATTTTTTAACTCTGTATCCATTTAATATTAAGTATAAAATGCAGTCAAATCGTATAGAGAATAAAATATTCTTTAATATTTATAATAACATCAAATGTGAAAAAAATATATTTAACATAGTTTTTTCAAGAAAAACTGTTAAAATCTTCAAATGATGGTAGTTCCGGTTGACCAATTGTAACCAAAATCTAATCAGCTCTTCATATGGATGTAACGAAGAAGTATACGAAAAAATTATAATTTTTGTAACTGTAGTATTAGAGTTATCGCAGACGAAAATTTTGTTACACACACACACATACACACATCCACACACACACACACACACGCACATACAGACATCATCGTAAAAATAGTAAATTCGTATTCTAGGGACCCTAAAACGTGCTTATTGATTAAAAACTCATCATCGAATTTTTTGACCAAAGACAATACCTTCCTTACCTAAAGGTGACGGAAGGTAAAAACCAGTGCGTACTGTAAACTTACCTTGCAAGATATATGGGACAATAATAGAATTAAAGCTGGTAATAATAAAGGCGATGTAACCTAATATTAAATGGCGGAATACTTGAATAATATATTCAGTTTTTGTAAGTTTAAATTCTGTGTTTTAACGAAATTTGTCATCTTTTGCATAATTTGTTTGTTGAAAATGTAAACCGGTCGATTTATTATGAGTTTGGGTTTGTATAAGATTAGTACCTACCTATTATTATAAAATGTATACTTAAAGTAACGGTATTTAACATGTCAAAACTAAAATTATTTTCTCTGCAAGGTATAACTTACATATATTTTATTATTTCTTACATAAATGTACAAATTGTACATTTCGAAAAATTTTATTACTTAAGTATATACATACTTGTATATTTTTATAATAAATAGGTGTATAATTTCACGTACATAATTTTATCTTCGTAGACTAGTCATATCACTTTTCACATGTGAGGAAGCCATAAGTGACAACGTGAATACGTGTAGAATTTGTTTAATATCTAATTTATGAGTAATAACTTTTACACGGTACCGCCTATGCATTATGTAACTCCATGAACAGGAAAAGCGTAAGAACGTATGACCCTGGATTTACAAAGACGGTTCGTTAAGTTACCAGTATGTGAAATGTGAATAATAATAAATCTTTACACTTTACACATAAATGATACAAAGTTGTATGTTTATACTATACTCGTCTTTAGCTTTCCTACTGTTAGGTATAGGCTGTATGCTGCCGACAGAATAATAGAATTTTATTGTAAATGTATTTTTTTAATGTATGTTCTGCTATGCAACTCGTATTATCATATGCAACAAAATATGAAGCGCCAGGAGGAAAAAGGATGAATGTCCATATTCTATAAAAATGAGATGATTGATCCTACTAATACATAGGTTGAAGATGAGAATTTCAAATGTAATATTTAAAGGAGGCAAAAACGGTAACATTCCTGAGATACAAGCCTTAGAAATTGCAATACAAGAGCTAAAAATGATGAGGGTCCGAGTGTCCGAGCATAAATGATGAATGCCAATTCATACATCAATAGCATGGTAAAAAGTATGTTAGCAAGCTTGCGAAAAAAATTCAGTTAACCACTAGTGGCTAAATAGCGGTATGGAATGATTGACTTGTTAGCTACATAACCTATATATTCAACGTAGTTGTCATAAATTGTGAATTAAAGTATATAGACTTCTAAATATTCAGTTCAAATATGAATCAGAAAGTATTTAACTGAGTGTACATAAAGATGAAAAATAATGTATTTCCCTTCCCCTACTGTTTGTCACTCAAATTTGTATTGTGGAAATTAAAGTATATAGTCTCCTAAATATTCAGTTCATATATGAAACAGAAAGTATTTAACTGAGTGTACATAAAGATGAAAAATAATGTATTACTCTTCCCCTATTATTTTTACTCAAATTTGTATTCTGGAAATTAAAATATATGGCCTTTTAAATATTCATTTCAAATATGAAACAGAAAGTATTGAACTGAGTGTACATAAAGATGAAAAATAATGTATTACTCCTCTCCTACTGTTTGTCACGCAAATTTGTATTCTGGAAATTAATGAACAAAACAAAAGGTTTCAAGTTCAATAGTATTTGTTTAATCTTGCTATTGAAACATGTAGGGTCTAGTATTTTTTTCAGGATTAATATAAAAAATCTGATGGGGCCAGCACATTACCGTCCGTCAGTTCTATGTATTTTGTATAAATGTCATACAGAAAGTTCCTTGCAAAAGATTATATTTCTTGTACATTACCTTAAGGTAGTTGTACGTATTTATTCAAATTCCATACAGAAAGTTTCTAACAAAAGATCCTATATTTCCAGTAAAATTATAACATAAACATACTGTCAACTGCACTTGACACTGACACCTTTCAATCAGAATTTTCTTAATGTAGCAGCTGTTTCCAGAGTTATAGCAAAGCTGACTAATATATATGATATTTAATGTCTTTATGATTTTTACCTTCCGTCACCTTTAGGTAAGGAAGGTATTGTCTTTGGTCAAAAAATTCGGTAGTGAGTTTTTGATGAATAAGCACGTTTTAGGGTCCCTAGAATACGATTTTACTATTTTTACGATGATGTCTGTATGTGTGTGTGTATGTATGTGTGTGTGTGTGTGTGTGTGTGTGTGTGTGTGTGTGTGTGTGTGTGTGTGTGTCTGTGTGTGACAAAATTTTCTAATGCGATAAGTCTAATACTACAATTCCAAAAATTATAATTCTTTCGTATTCCTCTTCGTTACATCCATGTGAAGAGCTGATTAGATTTTGGTTATAATTGATCAACCGGAAGTACCCTCATTTGAAGATTTTAACAGTTTTTCTTGAAAAAACGATGTTAAATATCATTTTTTCACATTTAATGTTATTATAAATATTAAAGAATTATTTATTCTCTATACGATTTGAATGCATTTTATACTTCATATTAAATGGACATAAAGTTAAAAAATTACAAAGAAATTAAATATATATATATATATATATATATATATATATATATATATATATATATATATATATATATATATATATATTAGTCAGCTTTGCTATAACTGTGGAAACAGCTGCTACATTAAGAAAATTCTGATTGAAAGGTGTCAGTGTCAAGTGCAGTTGACAGTATGTTTATGTTATAATTTCACTGGAAATATAGGATCTTTTATTAGAAACTTTCTGTATGGAATTTGTATAAAATACATACAACTGCCTTAAGGTAATGTACTAGAAATATAATCTTTTGCAAGGAACTTTCTGTATGACATTTATACAAAATACATAGAACTGACGGAAGGTAATGTGCTGGCCACATCAGATTTTTTAACTCTATGTCCATTTAATATGAAGTATAAATTGCATTCAAATCGTATAGAGAATAAATAATTCTATAATATTTATTCATTAAATGTGAAAAAATGATATTTAACATCGTTTTTTCAAGAAAAACTGTTAAAATCTTCAAATGAGGGTACTTTCGGTTGACCAATTATAACCAAACTCTAATCAGCTCTTCACATGGATGTAACGAAGAGGAATACTAAAGAATTATAATTTTTGGAATTGTAGTATTAGAGTTATCGCATTAGAAAATTTTGTCACACACACACACATACACACACACACACACACACACACACACACACACACACACACACACACACACACACACACACACAAGCGCACACACACACACACACACACACAAGCGCACACACACACACACACACACACACACACACACACACACACACACACACACACATCATCGTAAAAATAGTAAAACCGTATTCCAGGGACCCTAAAACGTCCTTATTCATCAAAAACTCACCACCGAATTTTTTGATCAAAGACAATACCTTTCCTTACCTAAAGGTTACGGAAGGTAAAAATCGCGGAAATCCTCATTAGAAACAATTCTTAAGTTTGTCTTTGAATGGTGATTTGAACCATAAATCCAGGTTATTACATGTTTTTAATGAATACCATTTCCGAATATTGCAAAAACCTTGGCATAAGTAATAAACTTTAACATTATAATGGACATGGATACCATATCAAAATGATCTGTAATATTTGGAAATTCTGCATAATTCACTATTGTAATGAAATGATGCAACTTAATTAGAATTTATTACGGTCACGTTATGAATAGGGATGAATTTTGATTCGCCATTACATTTGTGATTTACAAATGTCATTTGGTGTAATGTGTAATGATAATTTAATGATTGGAGTCAAAATGTGATTTCATAATTAAATTATTGGAAAGGTCATGACATTTATAATTCACATATTATATTATAACGTGGACGAAGTTTGAAATTGTTTTACACCCTATAATCAGGGGCGTCAACTACGTGGGTGCACGGACGCACATGCGCCCACAGAAAGGAAAAGTGTGGGTGCTGCACCCACAATAATTTTGCCCTAACATTTTAATTATACTTCATACATTGTAAAAATGAGTTGTCAATCTTCTCAAATTGTTTGAGAGTATATTGACATTATTTAATCGTGTCATAATGGCAGTAAAATACTAGTTTTGAGCCGAACAAACGGATATGTTAATAATTATAGGATATTGCGAAGGAAATTATTGGTAACATATAAACAATTGTTACTGTCATTAAAAATTAGTTGTTTGACATTTAGATAGATTATTAGATGAAATTTATTTTAAAAATAGCACTGTGCAGTTAGTCATATTTTATTTCTTTCCGCCTAAATCGTTACAGATATCACAACATTCGCAGAGACAGAAAAGTTTACCATTGTCGTGACACCTAAGTTTCATACACTAGTGGTTCTCTAACAATAACAAATATCATCTTAAAAGATGACATATCCATATGCATTATCATAGCAAATTTCATTCAAACCGAACAAAGCGTTCTGTCATTATAAGCAATTTTTTTTACTAAACGGTACACTTTCGGTTTTTCGGATATAGATAAATTTTGGATACAATTTTTAACCAGTTAATAAAAATTAACCACTGAATTACAGAATAGGGCCGAATATTTACTTAACTATGGGTAGCATTAATAAAACCACCAAACGACGCAAAAAGTTTGGACGAGTGAGAGGTGTAAAGAAAAAGATCAGAGTAATCACTTCTGTTCACTTTAATAATATTAAATTAAAAAAAATATGTTTTTGTAGCTATTTTTTTTTTCTTAAATTAGCATAACAATCAATTTTAAAAATATGAGTATTTATGATGATCAGACTGGTGTATGTATATATCGTAGGGCTTAATTTACAGAATACGATTACATAGGCACATACAAATAAGGTATATTATTCCTTAGAAAGGGATTTGATTCCTGTGACTGGTGAAATTATATTAGGTCTCACATAAGTTGAAACTCGACCCTTCTGTGGGTATAATAATCTAAAGAAATGAGCAATCTGAGTTTTTAAATACATTACATGGGGTTTCAAACTTTATAACTCGCGTACTGAAAAAAAAATATTAACCTTTTTCCCCTTGCTCTTCAATTATAAAGTGATTATAATTACAATAGAAATACATCGAAAAACAATTGAATTTAGTATTATTTCCTTGTTTCTAAAATGGACACTACTACGGTACGCTTCTACGTTCCGAGAGAACGAGAAGGATACCCTATCTCTTCTGTTTTTACCTTCCGTCACCTTTAGGTAAGGAAGGTATTGTCTTTGGTCAAAAAATTCGATGATGAGTTTTTACTCAATAAGCACGTTTTAGAGTCCCTAGAATACGAATTTACTATTTTTACGATGATGTCTGTATGTGTGTGTGTGTGTGGATGTGTGTGTGTGTGTGGATGTGTGGATGTGTGTGTGTAACAAAATTTTCGTCTGCGATAACTCTAATACTACAGTTACAAAAATTATAATTTTTTCGTATACTTCTTCGTTACATCCATAGGAAGAGCTGATTAGATTTTGGTTACAATTGGTCAACCGGAAGTACCATCATTTGAAGATTTTAACAGTTTTTCTTGAAAAAACTATGTTAAATATAATTTTTTCACATTTGATGTTATTATAAATATAAAGAATATTTTATTCTCTATACGATTTGACTGCATTTTATACTTAATATTAAATGGATATTGAGTTAAAAAATTATAAAGAAATTAAATTTCATAAAGTAGCCATACCTGTGGAAACAACTACTATATTAAGAAAATTCTGATTGAAAGATGTCAGTGTCAAGTGAAATTGACATAGTGTGTCTGTTTTATAATTTTACTGGAAATATAGGATCTTTTGCTTTCTCTATGGAATTTGTATAAAATACATACAACTGCTTTAAGGTAATGTACAAGAAATAATAATAATAAATCTTTTTTTTCTGCAGATACATTACACTGTATATAGAAAACGTCACAAAATAATAATTTTCTGTAAGAAATTTGCATAAAATACATGCAACTGCCGGAAGCTAATGTACAAGAAATAGAATATTTAATTTAGCAAGGAACTTTCCGTATGAAATTTGTACAAAATATATAGAACTGACGGAAGGTAATGTGCTGGCCACATCAGATTTTTTTCTATTCGATTGCAGTGCTCTATTGTTCTATTGTCCTAATTCACGTTTTGATTTTAATAAAAGCGAGAATCTCGCTACAAAAATAAGCGCTTGCGCATTACATATTTACGTACTGTTTAAGTACAAGAGACGAGTTCGCACCAATAGCACCGTCTTCCATGTATTTGCAATCGTGTAAATATAATATAGAGACGAAACACTAAATTCTGTTCACCAAATTATTTCAATACGAACATAATGTTTATTCATTTACGGTCACCATAAAATGTGATGTTAGTAAATAATTTAATTTACCACTAAAATATCCAATTTATCATCAAATTGTGATCTCTAAACTATTTAACTATTGTTAACACATTGTGCCATCAGTAAAACGAATTAAACATTAAAAAATTATTTTTTGTAACTAAAAGTACCTACACTTTTTTTTTAAATATATGCCAATATTTAAGTAAGATTAAGTAATAAAAAACCGCTACATTGGTAACCCGCCGGCAACCAATCACTCTGCTTCTCTCCCTGTTGGCTCCTATCCTTTTTTTCAGGGATGACAATAGTTTTATTAACCGTGGTTTTAACTGGGGTGAATTAGGGGTTGCAATTTTGGAGAAAAACTAGTTCTATTGGATGCAATACCGATTTTGTCTTTATTTTTGCATTTCCTCGCTCTGGGAACGATACTAATCGAATCGACTCTAAATAGACTCAAAAAATATTGTTAATTCATATAATTTTCACATTTACGTGTTCTATGCATGAATTAGCGTTGACTCCACGCCTTGTACGGTACATTTTTCATTGAATTTATGAATCAAGGCTATAAAGTTAAAAAATACTTTTTTCTTCAAGCGTATTATAATATGCATATTATGCTACTGTACACACGCTGTAGAAGATATTCATTGTCTTACTAGTACAAAAATGTTGTTATTGTTGTACTAGTAAAAAAATGTTAGTTTTTTAGTTCACCGCTGGCGGCGGCAGTCGCCACAGCAACACAGATCATATTGAAAATTATTATTTGACAGCTGAATCGTTTGTGTTTTGTAGTGTACACAGCCAGCTTTGACTAAAATTGCAAATTTTACAAATAAAAAAATTCCAAAAAATGTCAAAAAATTATTTGAAACACTTGAAGAAAAAATAGTATAGGTATGTCATTCGGAGTAGACGCCCTTTTTGTGTTTTACCCAGCTTGCCAGGCCTCGGCTAGCGCCTCGGCCGCAATAGCTGGGTTCAACACAAAAAGATCGATTTCTACTCCTAATAACATAATATACTATTTATTGTGAGACTCTCGCGAGATTTCTCGCTTCTCGCTGTTGTCATATCGATCTCGCCTCGAATTTTAAACTGCAATCTCGCTCTCGTTCTCGTCTCGCATAATGCAACGAGACGAGACGAGATGCGAGATTACTCTCGCCTCGTCGTGCATCATTAAAATATATGATTTTTGATCCAATTTTTTCTTAGTTGACTTTATATGCCATTTATAATTTAAAACAGTTTTATGTTGGAAAAATGAGTTTTTGTCGAGAATGGCGGATTTTAAAGTTACCTCCGGGCGGAAAATGTCGGCACTGCACGCCACACAACCATTCAACCATTCTTAATGATACGTAAAACACGGGGATCATAAAATTTATATGATTCAATAAATATAAAAGTCATTGTTCTGTATTGAAATATTGAAGGTGTATTAATATTCATATTCACAAGGGATTGAATTTATAGGAGTATATGTAAATAGCCGCTGTCCAGTCCATAAATATCCTTCATCAAGCCGCTTTGGTTGGCTGGACAAAGCATTCAGAAAACCGTCAACGTATAATACCTAGAATTATCGTAACTAGAAATAAACAAAGTCGAAGAAATACGGTAGAAAGCATTGAATTGTGATGGAAAAGTACAATACGGGGCATTATCTCTCGTTTCTCGAGCCAGTGGGTTCGCAACGTGCAATCTGCACTGGATAGGTGCAGGCTACACGTCGTACGGCGCTCGGATAAGTAAACACGCCGGAAAGCTTCGGTTCGGTTCTGGTTTTGTTCTGGTGTGAGGAAATGCAACGGATAATTTGATTGATTGTGAAAGAGGGAACACGGTACGCGACGCGGTGCGAGCTTGAATTTAGAATCGACACAAACTTGAGTTTCTCAAACCTAATGCTTATATTGTGGTTTCGTCTTTCACCGAATGGAATCTTGTTAGAAACTTAACTTTGAATAGAATGAGAACTTTAATGACAGATTGTAAACTTTAACTACGGCAACGATTCAATTTTATTAATTGATGAGTAAGATAGATTGTTTATTTTAAAAAGCATACATTTTAAACTTCATTAAGGTAATTAGAAATAAGTTAATTAATTTTTCAAGGTATCGTTTATGTGAAAATTTACCGGTGAGCATTTTCGGATCATGATTCATATTTTGACAACTTTAACAGATTTTAAGTCAGCCTGATATTAATTTGTTAGTTTTTGAGTCGCCCATTACTTAATTTGACCACTTTAAGAGGTTTTAAGGCTTCTAGAAATTGGTTTGAGCATTCTAAAAGAATATTTAGTATATGAAGTTTTTCTTTTCAAGAGTGACTTGAAAAGTGTCTTTATAAGTGACTTTACAAGTATATTTACATGATCCAGTTTTGCGTGAATTAAAATATCCAAGTGTCTACAGTTAAGTTATAAACCTACAGAAATTGTCATTGGGTCGACTTCAGCACTCTTCATAAGTCGAGTGATCGTCTCTAGTAACAATGGAAATAGTTTGCATCTTTTTCTTATTAATGTTTCAATGTATATGCTTCTCTTTATTTTTTATTTTTAGATAAGCTTCTTTAGTTAAAGAAGAATGCTAAATTCGACCTATTGAATTTATATCACTTGAATTTTTTGTATACGAGTATACGCATCAAGATTTTAATTACTTCTCTACTCCATTTTGCCATTGTAAGTTTAATATCAATCACTTCTAACATCACACTTGTACATATCAAATATAAACACAAGTGAGATTTGACAGTTACCTGATAGTCAAAACTTATATAGACTTTAAAGTACAAGTAGCGGTTTCTTTAAAAGTCAATTCATCTGGTTCTCTTGCACTCACATCATTGTGCCACTTAAAAAGAAAAACTTCATTCTGTAGGTATGGGGAAAAAAATATATGATCCATATGGAACTCAGTTTGTATTTGCTCGTGTTAAAAAAAAAAACACAAGAGACTAAAATCTTCAAAAAACTTGTTACATAATATACGTTTTTCTACTCCCATTGTTAAAATCTCACTGAAAGTACTGGTTTCCTAAAGGTAAACAACATCTTAATCACAACTACAAAAGTTGTGGCTTCGATGATATTAGAAACGGTGTAAAGTTAGCACTACAGTGTGTTCAAAAATTCCTAACTATTTAATCAAATGTCAATTTGAAATGAGATATTGTCAAAAATGTCATCTGAAGAAAGTTTTTTTTTCTTGAGTCATATTTTACAAATGGAAACAATTTAAAAAACGGCGAATGTCAATATACTGTATCCTGATTTATTGTTTTTACCTTCCGTCGTCTTTAGGTAATGAAGGTATTGTCTTTGGTCAAAAAATCGATGATGAGTTTTTAATGAATAAGCACGTTTTAGATTCCCTAGAATGCGATTTTACTATTTTTACGATGATATCTGTATGTATGTATGTATTTATTTACGTGTGTGTGTGTGTGTGTGTGTGTGTGTGTGTGTATGTGTGTGTGTGTGCGTGCGTGCGTGCATGCGTGTGCGTGCGTGCGTGTGCGTGCGTGCGTGCGTGCGTGCGTGCGTGCCTGCGTGCGTGCGTGCGCGTGTGTGTGTGCGTGTGTGTCTGTCTGTCTGTGTGTGTGTGTGTGTGTGTGTGTGTGTGTGTGTGTGTGTGTGCGTGCGTGCGTGCGTGCGTGCATAACTTGAATACCACCTTTCCAAAAATTATATTTTTTGCGTATTCCTTTTCTTTGCATCTATATGAAGAGCTGATTACATTTTGGTTACAATTCGTCGACCGGAAGTACCCTAATTTAAAGATTTTAACAGTTTTTCTTGAAAAAACGGTGTTAAATATCATTTTTTCACATTTAATGTTATTATAAATATTAAAGAATATTTTATTCTCTATAAGATTTGATTACATTTTATACTTCATATTCAATGGATATAGAGTAATAAATTTATAAAGAAATTCAATTTCATAAAGCAGCAAGCTGTGCTATAACCATGGAAACATCTACTATATTAAGAAAATTCTAATTGACAAAAATATCAGTGTCAAGTGCATTTGACAGTATGTTTGTGTTATAATTTTATTGGAATTATATAATCTCTTACAAAAAACTTTCTGTATGGAATTTGTACAAAATACATAGAACTGAAGGTAATTTACTGGAAATATGGAATCTTTTACAAGAAAATCTCTGGGTGGAATTTTTACAATATACACAGATCTGACCACGAACTGACAGAAGGAAATTACATTTCAAGATCAATTTTGACATCTTGACTTTTGAATTGAATAATGATTAGACTTTCGTTTCTCTGTTCATAGCCTACTCCGAATTTGTAATTTTATTGAACACAATGTATTAATCAAAGTTGAAAAACTTAATAATAAAATCATGATCTAGTAATATAAATTAATATTTGTACAATTTATTTAAAAAAATTGTAGTAAATGATCATGCAAATAATAAAGCCATCGTTAGAAGTTTTATTCCTGCCTTTCTAGGAACTCATTTGCATGATACAATAAAATTAACAATCACATATATTATTACCGTTCATGATTCACAATCAAGCGTTGCTTTTCATGACTAATCAAATTTATTATACGGTTTCATGCAAATCTATTATTCACTTTTTAATCTTTTCTTCCTACGATTGTCCTTCAACAATAGCTGTAAAGGAGATAGACAAGAAGACAAGATCAAATAAAAACCGTAATACGTGAAAGGTCTACTTGAATATGCAACGTACCTTAAAAACACCGTTTACACAACTATAAATTGCATTAGTTGCGTTGTTTTCGTACAGAACAACTATCTGAACTGACGTGGAACGTTCATGGCTTGCTTTGATTAACTAAATGTTAGGAAAAAACTACACGAGTTCCGTAAAGAGAAAAAATATGCGCAAAAACTACTCATTTACTTGCTAATTGATTTTCATGTTAATTGAAGTGATCCGATGAACGTTTTTGTTAATGTAATTTAATATAAATTTCAATGGGACATGAGAAAAGATATATTGTACATATATAACATTTGTTCGCCTGAATATTGAAGGATGATAAAAAAATTTATGTATCAAGTATTTTATGTCAGTTATGTAGCCGATACAAACTGACATTTTATTCATCTTAAAATATACATCGTTGGAAAGTAATATTTTTTATTTTTAATGGTACAGCTACCTACCTTGATGCCCATATAAGAATTATGACTTTGACATTAAATGTGAATAAATAATATAAATATGTATATCATAATTTTTTATTACCATTTAGCTGTACCAATGAAGGCGTCTACCAGACATTACTATTTGGGCACTCTTAGCTATTGGGATGAGTTAGTTACTGAGATAACTTTTGTGCAATTTGCCAAAGTGGTAATTTAAAAATCTGATGTAGCCAGCACATTACCTTTAGTCAGTTCATGAATTTTGAACAAATTTCATACAGAAAGTTCCTTGAAAAAGATTCTATTTCTTGTACATTAGTTTTCGGCAATTCTATATATTTTATACAAATTCCATACAGAAAGTTTCTAGTAAGACGGCTCATAATCAACTGATTGATTAGACAGTTGATTATTGGCCGTGTTAGCGGCATGTTGTACTGTTGAATTGGGGGTCCATGCTCCGTCTGACTACGAGGATTACATTTAACATGTAATTTTACAACTTTTGTATATGTACAACAATGTAATTCTGCTTCAACGGGTATTTGTATGTACTTGTATTTTTCAACATATTTGTCTCCATGTGCACATGGAACATGAATAACTTTGTATTTGTTTAAAATTATTTGTTTTTAAAAAACAATATGTGTATTTTTATAAAATTAACGTGCATTTAGCTGAAATATGAGATGTTTCTCGATGTTAGTAGAAAAAATTTCAATCAAGTTAAAACTATTTTTTTCCCTGATGAAGTGGTAAAATAACCACGAAATATTGGAATTTAAATAAAATTAACATCAATGAGAGTTTTGTCCTTTGTATAAAACCGCCGCCCTACAACCACCGAGAAATCCATTACAATACATTGTATCGTATGTTTATAGTTGCTGAAGATGAGCGGATTCTGCTCGAAACGTTCAAAATAAAAGTAAATAAATAAATAGTGGGAGGCCTTATATTTATTAATGCTTATAACGTAAATAATTAATATACTATTTTATTACAATTCAATTTTTAATAGGGCTAAAAATGAGCATCACCATTGACAAGGATATAAATAATAAATCAAAATTTTCTATTATTTTTTATTGTGAAGTTTTTTGCAAAAAGAAATCATTATTTTTTTATTATATCTAGTGACCTATGCATTTTTTTTCTGAAATTACATTTATTTCTGTACCTTCTCTGTAGCAGAAGTTTTTAAATTTTATTGCTAATTAGAGTATTCCATTTGGTGCAAAAATTTTCGTTTGTGAAAAGAGGGCCTTCTTTGTTAAGTAAAATGCAATCTGAATACGAGCCCAAACTCATATTAGTTGGGTCGGTTTAGATTTTCAACAAATTATAAAATCTACACAAATGGTTAGAAAATTCTGGAAATTCTTTCGGCTACTTTAAACATTGATTTGATTGGTTGATTTATTTATGTATTTTTCCTAAAGAAGGCAGCAGTGTATGCTGAAGAAACCTTGGGTATTAAATAAAAATACAGAACATAAACTAAAAATCTGTTGTGGCCAAAACAATACCTCCCGCCATTTACCGCCCGAGTCACATAAAAGATTGAGCTAATCCTTATTTTTGTATTAACGAATTTTACTCTAATTTTGGCACTTTATTTCTTAAAATATAGTCTAATCTAATCCAAGTAACTACCTTTTTTGATAATAAAGTGAAGATTAAATTTTAATACCTGAATAAAATAGAATTCACTAATCCAAAAATGAGAATTGGCTTAAACTTTTTTGCGAATCATTAATTTTTATTAATCTAAATATATACCTAAATTTTTACATTTGGTGGAAACTGTATTGTGTATCTTTCCTATTGTTCTATTTACTTTTTTCTTTTTAAAACATTACTATTATTAATTTGAAATGATTAGTTCTTTGACATTTATCTGTCAGTTACATACATTTGAATAACTGCGAAACTAAGGAGATATATATAATATATATATATATATGTACATGCACACATATACACAGACATCATCGTGAAAATGTTAAAATTGGATTCTAGGGACCTTAAAACGTGGTCATTTACCAAAATCTTGATATGCGATTTTTAGCACGATCCCTATACCTCCCTTACCAAGGTTAGCGGGAGGCAAGAAGGTTGTATTATTCATATTGATTTAAAACTTTTGAAAAAACTGTGGGCCGAATGACTGGTGATAATAGTTCGTCCGGTATTTTAAGGGTCATCTAGTCCAGATTTAACTTCTACCGAGACCCTTTACTTTTGGCACAATGAAAAGTAACTTCGTAAAAATTCAGTGCGTTTAGTAAAATCTACCTTGCAAGACATATGGGACAATACTCACAGGAAAATGTGCTTGATTTAGGAATCCAGTGCGTAATAGAATTAAAGCTGGTATTACTAATAAAGGCGATGTACCGCAATATTAAATGGCGGAATACTTGAACAACAAATTCAGTTTTTGTAAGTTTAAATTTGTTATTTTAAACTAGTCGAAAGAAATTTGTAAAAATTTCTCACCATTTTCGTAGGTTTTATAATTTGTTTATATTAATTGTTGTTATTAAAGACGAACATCCGATGCAGTTATAACACTCAAATAGCAAATAGTAAATAGTATACTTGCTCCGTATATTCGATCCGATACGATATAACTGGAAATGGAACGCTTACATTTTTTGTAAATTACTAACAAACAAAGGTCTTATGTGGCCAACATATTAATTCAGTTCTCGAGGATGGGGAAGTGCCCCACGTTGCCCCTATGTGTGGGCGTCCATGACCTCTGATCCAACCATAACATGCAGGCTCAACGCTTTAATCCGAACAGCTACCGCACTTACATAATACTATATTAAGCCTTTAATCACAGTTAGATACTATAGTATTACCAAAGGCAGTTGCACGGATATTTCTGCCTCGTATGCGGAATTTGTTTTTATTTGTGCTTTTGTTAAAAGTAATGCAATGTAATAGTGCATTTGCGTTTTTTGCTTTTATTATAAAAACGAGTATAAAATAAACGTGTACTTACTTTAGTATTAATTTGTAGCAACGGCGAATGCTACTTTGTCGCCACAAATTAAAATAACATATTTTTTCTATTTTGCACCTGTAACAAAGCTATTACAATACACAAAAGAGTTTGTTAATAGCTTGTTCGAGTGCTGTAATAGATTAGTACAACTTATTTTTTTAAGGCTGGTGGTTATGATTGTCAAAAAATATCAAATCTCGATAAATAAACTAACTCAAACAATTAATAAAAATTAATTTTGGATTTAAAGGTAAGAATAAGAAGAAGACAAGAAATATAGTAATAAACTTAGAAAGAAATAGAAAATATCGTAGATAATTGGTGTTACATAAATAATGTTAGAGTTGAATTTTCCAACGTTACATTAATATCATTAACTGAAACCAAATTCCCTAAATTTTGAAAATACGATTTTTTATTAAAAAATCTAGTATGGCCAACACAATACCTCCCGCCATTTACAGCCCGAGTCACAAGAAAGTTTAAGTTAATCCTTATTTTGGATTAGCGAATTTTTCTCTAATTTTGACATAGTTTATTTCTTAATATATAGTCTAATCTAATCCAAGTAACTACCTTTTTTAAGCCCCTCAACAGGTTTGAATCCCAATTACAGAGTGGGTTCACATTCACACATTTTCCATGCCTTAGTGGGATCCGAACCCAGAGCCCCGAGGGCACTCATGACATGAGGAGTTGCTCTAACAATTGAGCCACCGGAGCTATAATAAAATGAAGATTAAATTTTAAATACCGGGATAGAATAAAATTCACCCGTGGAATTCACTAATTCAAAAATTAGGATTAGCTTAAACATTTTTGTGAATCGTTAATTTTTATGAATCTAAATACATTTACTTATACTGAAAACTGCATTGGATTTCTTTTCTATTGTTCTATTTCCTTTTTTTTCTTTTTATCTGTTGTTTTCTTTTTAAAACGTTACTAATATTATTTTGAAATGATCAGTTCTTGATAGTGACATTTATCTGTCAGTTACATACATTTGAATAACTGCGTTTTGTTTATTTAAAGCGTACTCTCTGGGATTTAAATTATAGATAATTTTATAAATATATCCATAAAATATATAGAAAAAGTATTAATGCAAATCTATAGAAAATTTAATAATCTTTAATTTTTATAATAACATTAATCTCGAAAAATAACATTTAAAGGTAGTTTTCGAAAAAAAAAACTATTTTGAGCTTCTTGTAAAGTATCATTTCCGATTATTCGATTTTCACCAAAATCTAATGGGCTCTTTCCATTACAGAAAAAGTTCGAAATACAAGGTTTCAAAATTTTCTGAATGATAGTATTTGAGTTAGAGTGGAGGATTCACACATGCATACATACATACATACATACATACATACATACATACATACACACACACACACACACACACACACATACACACACACATACACACACACACACACGTGCACACATACACGTACACACATACAAACATACACACATACACACAGACATCATCGTGAAAATGTTCAAATTGGATTCTAGGGACCTTAAAACGTGGTCATTTACCAAAATCTCGATATGCGAGTTTTAGCACGATCCCTATACCTCCCTCACCAACGGTAGCGGTAGGTAAAAATGGTATGAAAAAACATCTTAACTCACTTGGTGTATAAATATTATTTATTAAATTGTATTACAAAAACATTGCATATTTTATAGGTATATACCTAAAGTGTAAAATTATAGAAGCATTTATTATTTTAAATTACAGCGATCCAATTAAAATTTTATTTATAATACACATGAGAAATTTCTCTTGCATTTACATTTAATACAATAAACAATGAACTATTTCTAATAAAAAAGTTATTAAATAAAACCTAAAAATTAATTAAATTCTGTTTGCACAATTCGACTGAACGAGTTGAAATTTAAATTATAGAATATAGATGACCATAAATTTGTATAAAATAATTTTATTAAAATTTAATTAACAGAAATTTCTAGTTCAAATAAATATTAAATGTAATTAGTTTTATGTACTAAGTTATTTTTATTTCATTGTGGAAATACAAAGCGCAGAAAGAGAAGTTAATTTCATCGAAATTAAATACAAAATTTTCAGTAAATTTTAATTAAATATTTTTTTCTATTTATTTGGACAGTTCATGTAAATATAATGGAAACTTATAATTGGTTTTTTGCACTGACATTCGGATGTTTTATTTATAGTGAGATTCTGAAACCAGCGTTAAATAACGATCGGCGTTAAGTAACGATAGTAACGTTCACGTTTCAGCATTAAATCGGTATTCTGAAACACTGGCGTGAAAGTAGATAGTTAAAAACGTCAACGTTAATTCACGTCAAATACATTCATGTGATCTTTCCCTTTAAAATTTTCAACCAATAAAAAGTGGTTAAACATAACAAAAATTACATTTATCTGTCTATTTTAATAGCATATGTCAAACCTGTGAGTCAAACGTCAAATAAACGAATATATTTACTGCGTGTAGGTATTTTGTGCTAAAATCTATTTCTATTTATTTACATATGTTAATAAAAGACGATTAAAGTAGCTAGTAATATTTTACAAAAATAGATAATAAAAACACACTTATTAATTTACCTATAAGGAGTATACCTACAAGAATGGAGACTTGTGGAATTGTTTATATTAGCCAGTCTGCAGTTAGATGTTAGAAGATTTATGAAAGAAGTTACTTTGCAATAGAAAATTAAGCACCTACTGACTTTACCAATAAGATTTCCAATAACTGGCGAAGAAAAAAATATTTTAAAATATTTGTTCTATTTATAAACATTTACCAATTTTAGCATAGGTACCAGTAATCAATTACTTTTCTAATACATCAATAATTTTTCCTATGTTACATTGTTATAATCAGTATAGGTATTTTTTGTTGTAATCAAGCACAATTTTGTTTGTTATAATCAGAATTTCTTCATGGAATTAATAATCAAATATCACTTTCCTGGAAAGTATTTTTTGTTGTAATACTTGTACAACATAAAAATCAAAATACTTTACATTCTTGAAACCAACACAAAATTACTTTTATTCACTTCACTTTTTAGTACTTATATACATCAGTCATTTTCTATGATGTTAGGTACATTCACGTTAACGCCAGAAGTAAATTAACGCTGGGTTTCAGAATCCCACTATAAAACTTCTAATTCTAATCTTCTCTCTTTTAATAACTAACCCTGCGGAACTGTAATCTCCTACCTCTAGTATATTTTTTCCTAAATAAATTCTCCTCATGATGCTCCGGAGTATACTCCAGGGTATAAATTGCGCACACTGTGTCAGGAGTCATTATTTTCACTAATTACATTTTTAATAACCGGCGCGGAAGATGCACCTGTGGCCTGTAAGATGTCGCTTCGTCCTCGTGAAGATGGGCTTCGTTGTTAGCGTTAATAAATTACATGCTAATCACCTTGTTAAGCGCAGGCGAATACACATGTGACAGGAGGGAGTTACGAAGCTTGTAATAACCCATAAGGAAGATTTTCAATAGTTTTCAATAAATAACGAACGACAATAACGTCATAATTTTCAACAACTACAAATCTGTCTATATGATTCGAAACCTACTATTAACGTTCTTGTGGTCAATGTAGATTGAAAACAAGGATCTTTAACATGTAAATAAATACAAATTACAAACTAAAGGTACATTCACAAATGAAAATTAAGTTTAGATTTATGTTTTTTACTTTAGATTTAGTGTCCCTAAAAGTGCATTCAAAAATGAAAATTAAGTTTATGGTTTTTGTTTAGATTTAAGAAAGTCATTCATAAATGCACATCTAATTTAACATTAATTTAGTTTTGTTTTTACATCTATGTAAATGCTTCAAAAACAAGATTAAAGTATCGGTAGAGCAATAATTAACAAATACCCTTGCGCCGTGTAACTGTCATTCGCTTGGCATTATTGGTTTTGGTTATATTTCAGCAATTAAATTTCGTGTTTTCCAGTCTCCTTGTTCTTCTCGTATTTGGTTTAAAGGCTGAATCCAAATGAATACTAAATAAAGATGGGTGTATATTTCTACATCGTTTTAGACTCGTTGTCATTAGTGAAGTTTGTGACACCAAACTAAATCATAAAGCTAAAGTTTGGACCTTGCAATGTTTAGCTTTATAATTTGGGTTTAGAGACGGTAAATTCTGAAGTGTGAATGGAGTCGTAACATAATATGCGGCCAAGGTCTTTAAATCTAAAGTATAAAGGTGCATTCACAAATGAAAATTAGGTTTAGATTTATGGTTTATACTTCAGATTTAAAGACTTCGGCCCCATATTATGTAATGACTCCATTTACACTTCAGAATTTAGGGTCTCTAAATGCAAACCATAAAGCTAAACATTGCAAGGTCCAAACTTTAGGTTTATGGTTTAGTTTGACGTCACAAACTTCACCAATGGGAACGAGTCTGAAATGATGTAGATATATGGACCAATCTTGATTTAGTATCCACATGGTGGATTCGATTTTTTAAACAAATGCGAGAAGAACATGGAGACTGTCATAACTTAATTCGTGAAATATAACCAATAATGCCAAGCGAATGCCAGTTTCACGGCGCACAGGTGTCTTGTTGAGTACTGCTCTACCGATATTTTAATCATGTTTTTGAAGCATTTTCACAGATGTCTGTACATATCAAAACTAATTTTCAGGTAATTTAAACTTGCATTTGTGAATGACTTACTTAAACCTAAACAAAAACCATAAACCTAATTTTCACTTGTGAACGCACCTTAAACCATAAATCTAAACCTAATTTCCATTTGTGAATGTACCTTAAATCCAAATCATAAAGCTAAATATGGCAAGGTCCAAACTTTAGCTTTATGATTTAGTTTGACGTCACAAACTTCACCAATGAGAACGAGTCTAAAACGATATAGAAATATACACCTATCTTTATTTAGTATTCCCTTGGTGGATTCGACCTTTAAATCAAATACGAGAAAAACAATCAGGCTGGCAAAACTTAATTGCTGAAACTAACTAACCAATAATGCCAAACGAATGACAGTTTCACGGCGCACAAGTATCTGTTAAGTATTGCACTACCGATATGTTAATCTTGTTTTTGAAGCATTTACATAGATGTCAGTGCAATCAAAACTCAATTAAGGTTAAATTAAACTTGAATTTATGAATGATTTAAATCTAAACAAAAACCATAAACCTAATTTTCGTTTGTGAATGCACCTTAAGTTTTAGAATTTTTTATTGAGCAATTATAAATATAGAGAACGGAAACTAGGCATTGATTAAGTAAGTAATCACTTTTGCTTAATTGGTCAGAAAAGGTATTTACAAAAGACTTCAAATGTAAAATTTCATATATGAGTATTTCTGTTGAATTAAATATGTGCAGAATTTGATTAATTCCGTTTATTAGGAGGTAGTGTCAAGAAGTACCGGGAATTGTTGCCTAGAGCCACCCAAGTGATCGCTGGAGGGATATTTTTTTTCTAGCATGCAAAAGAGTTTTTTTTATTAACTTCTGAGTTGACAACAGCTTTCTGCAGCTTCACCAAAGTAATAAAAACCTTCTAAAATGTTAAATATCTGCCACATGTTAAAAAATCTAGTCTTATTTGGAGAATTAAAGTTATCATTCTAGTGAAATATAGAACAACACAATATTATAAAAGTATGAAAGAAATGAAGAATGTCATTTAATCTTTTCATCTTTACAGAGTAATATCACGTATTTATATCTGAAACCTTATCAGATTATCAAGAAGTTCCTATCCTCGCAATAAACTGGACAAATTCATCTCGACATAATAATCTAATATCCCGCAAACACACAGAAGCTATCATATTTAACGTTACAAAGCATCTAGTCAGCTAAGACTCTGTCAGCACTGCCATAAAGGCAGAAACGTGCTAAACCGTATACAGCTTGGCCAGCCGTTTCGCGTCGTGTTCAGCATCTTAAGATGATCCTTCCGTAGCTATACGTTCGCATCATTTTACAATTTAATTAGAAACTTTCAGAAGTTCCTTCGCAATTTATTAATCGTGCATCTGGGTATGCACTGACTGACAGTAATTTAAAAAGGATTAGTTTTATGTCATCATATCAGAAGTTGAAGTTGGTGCTAAATGTAATTTATTTCTTAAGAATATATTAAATTTACTCAATAACATAGTTCTTTGCTCTTTTGAGAATAGAATACAATGGGATTTTAACTTTCCTCTACATTTTCATTAATAATGGTCATTTTACTTCTATGTGGTGGAGGTATTTTATTTCCTTCTCAGTTTCTATTTATGGGACACATATCATTATTTAATTCGAACTGCAATTAAATTTGAAAATGATGTCTAATTTTCAAATAGCACAGAAGTGGCCCCTTTAATATTCTATCTCATCATTTCCTAAATCAACCAATGAAAAGTAGATAGTCATTGGCATACACAGTAATGAGTAATAAACCATGATGAAACCGTCATTTATTATTTACTTATATTTTAAAGAGCTATGTTATCAATTATTTATAGTTACCACAAAAAGCTAATAGTACATTTTTAACCATATGGAAAAATTTGTAGTTTTTTGTTAAAAATTATTGATATCGTTACAACCTACTTTAAAAAATCTGATGTGGCCAGCACATTACCTTCCGTCCAGTTGTATGTATTTCGTATAAATGTCATACAGAAAGTTCCTTGCAAAAGATTCTATTTCTTGTACATTACCTTCAGGCAGTTGTATGTATTTTATACAAATTTTATACAAAAAAAAACCTATATTTCCAGTAAAATTATAACACAAACATACTGTCAACTGCATTTGACATTGACACCTTTCTATCAGAATTTTCTTAATAGCAGCTGTTTCCAGAGTTATAGCATAGCTGACTAATATATATATATATATATATATATATATATATATATATATATATATATATATATATATATATATATATATATATATGATATTTAATTTCTTTACAATTTTTTAACTCTATATCCATTTAATATGAAGTATAAAATGCATTTAAATCGTATAGAGAATACAATATTCTTTAATATTTATAATAACATTAAATGTGAAAAAATATTTACCATCGTTCTTTCAAGAAAAACTGTTAAAAACTTTAAATGAGTGTACTTCCGGTTGATCAATTATAACTAAAATCTAATGAGCTCTTTACATGGATGTAACAAAGAGGAATACGAAAGAACTATAATTTTTGGAATTGTAGTATTAGAGTTATCGCATTAGAAAATTTTGTCACACACAGACACACACACGCGCGCACACACAGAAAATGTATCTTTTTCGCTTGCAAATTTTCAAAAAATATTGTAATGATTCTGTAACCTAAAGCAACGAACTCAATTTGACGAAATTCGAATGGTTACATTCATTTTATAGGAATTTAACGTTACTTTAAAAAAATCTGATGTGGCCAGCACATTACCTTCCGTCAGTTCTATGTATTTTGTATAAATGTCATACAGAAAGTTCTTTGCAAAAGATTCTATTTCTTGTACATTACCTTACGACAGTAGTATGTATTTTATACAAATTCCATGCAGAAAGTATCTAACAAAAGATCCTATATTTCCAGTAGAATTATAACACAAACATACTGTCAACTGCATTTGACACTGACACCTTTCCATCAGAATTTTCTTAATATAGCAGCTGTTTCCATAGTTATAGCATAGCTGACTAATATATGATATTTAATTTCTTTATAATTTTTAATCACACACACACACACACACACACACATACATACACACACATACATACATACATACATACATACATACATACATACATACATACATACAGACATCATTGTAAAAATAGTAAAATCGTATTCTAGGGTATTCATCAAAAACTAACCACCGAATTTATTGACCAAAGACAATACCTTCCAAAGGTGACAGAAGGTAAAAATTGTCAAAATCTCTGTAAATATTGCTTTCCGCGCGCTAGTTTTTGTGTAATTTAGTGCTTTTAATAGTTTTGCAACTATAATAACCATCAAAATAAAATTCCAGACTTTACCTTAGTAACGTAACAGAATTGGAGTGATTATTTCATGTTTTATGGAAATACTGACAAATTTAATTTTCTGTTAAACTCAAACCAATGACTGCTTTATATCTATTCCAGAATTCCTTAAATAGTAATATAGATTGGATTGATAAGTTTATTTTCATTGTATCATGAAATTTTCATAATTACGAGTAGTGAAATGATATTAATTTATGTTTATATTATCAGTTTGCACTGTAAAAATATACTCAAAAATAAATAAAATTATGAGCAATAAAAATGTAGTCTAGAGTAATAACTGATAAAGAAATAGATATTTCACATCAAAAAATCAAATTTGGTTATATTAGTTAAAACTTAGATGCTGTAGTAACAAGAAAAAATTAAATCTTTTAAGTATAAAAAATATGTTTGTGGTTAATTTTTAAATTATAATTAAAGTTTGCATTATTTTGAAACGGTCTGTATAATGTTTTAAATATGGTTTGAACAATAGCAATGTTTTGCTGCATTTAGAACTGAGTCAAATGAATTATATTATACTACACTATATTGTTTTTATAGCGCATTTCCTTGGTGCCAATTTCATATTGTTATTGTTACTATTCATCAACGTAGAGTTTTTACTTTCTATTGTTGAATTGTTATGATTTAACTGCTCTACTCTGCATACAAATAATTATACGAGCAGTCGAGAAGCATAACAAAAAAACTAGGTTGGAACAGTAACACAAAAACCATCTTTCCAAGTGAGTATTTCATCTAATAACTATTTCGCGACTTAACTCTTCAGCAGAGAGAGAAATAAAATAACTTTCAGTCGGCACGAGGCACGACACGGAACAAATAAACAAACTCTGCAATTTACAGCTCCCTGTGTTACCGGCAGTGCAGGCGGAGTTTTACCCAGTGCCGGTTTTACATATTGTTATTTGAAACACTTTTTTTAATAACTCGAAGACGAATTTATATTGGTTTTCTTTTTTCTTCAATAGGGTTTTCTCTCGGGTATTCTATGTTATTTTTCATTTCTGAAATAAATAGCTTTAAGATTATATTAAATTTTAATTTCACGACAAAGTAATTATGTATTATTGTAAGGGTCGCGTTAAAATGATTTAAAATAAGACAGGTGTTTTATATATATATATATATATATATATATATATATATATATATATATATATATATATATATATATATATATATATATATATATATATATATTGTTTTATTTTAAATCGTAGAATTAGTCCTTAATGATCAAGGATATTTTAATTGATGAAGAAAATTTTGTGAAAAATTCGTGGACCTCACTGAGATTAAACCAGGGTCTTCCTATATCTAGTAGTATGCTTTAACCAACTAAGATACAAGATCCCATTGGAGTCAATGAATCCCTCACAAGTCTTTTTACAATTCGTAACGAGACACTCTCCTAATGTAAAGTAGATGAATATTCATTGCGACAATGCACCAAATTGTATTCTTTGTTTAGAATCGTGTATAATGTATATGTAAAAATTATTTACATTTATATTTCTTCGATTTAGCACTGATGAAGGTGTAATATACGCCGAAACCTATGCATATGATGGTTGATTTTTTATTTGATCCTATTCTTGGATCGGATTGGGACTCGCAAAATCTGTTGGCGGCGCTGTAAGCTCACCTGTCATGGCGGCCAGTAAGACATGTTAGTAGGTCAGATTTGTTTACATTTTGAATAAGCGCATTTTGACTCATAATATTGATAAGAGTTCAAATTAAAGCAATTTTTAAGTTTATTCAGGCGAATCCTTTGTCAAGAAACATAGTTGACGGGCAACAATTCGTAAATCCGGATTTAATTACTAGGTACTAGTAGCGTAATTTGACTTAAAGCAATTCTGACTTGGAAATGCAATCTACAGGGGCAAATATTAGTAAAATCAATGAATCTATAAATTTTATTTAACAGTACTATCAATAGTTGTATTAAAACTACATACCTGCAAAATTTTATTATAATTTCTTTTTGTGAAATGCAAAGAAAAGGCATATTTATTTATCAGATTAAAGTATTGCGACATATTTAAATTTCTTTTCGATAAATTCAGTTGAACAACTTCATCTTCTTTGCCAAAAATTATGGAATATGTCTTGAATTTTTGTTATACTCGTACACTTTAATACAGCACTTTTTGGTGTATATTGTAATCATTTTCTTTAATTGGCTTATTTTTTACACATTTTCAAAAGAAATTATAAAATCTAGGCGTGAGAACATCTTTTTATATTAAATGAACGATGGTTTTTGACGTTTATATAATTTGGCATGTTCTACTGGCCGCCATTAATTTAGTTTCCTAAAATTCCGCTAATGTAGCATGCTATTCTGCGGGTTCCAATTACGTAGATTTCCTCGCAGAAAAATTCAAGTAAAGAAAGTAAAGTAATTATTAATCTTTCAATTTGATCTTCTGAACTATTAGAAAAAAGTAACATATCTGCACTTGGCATGTAAACATATAATTATAATATTATGTTTTGGGTTAACCCTCGTCACCCATTGTTTGGTCAAACAACTGTAAGGTCCAGATTAAAATCCAGAAGAAGTTTCCTTTCAACAGTCCAGCCGCTAACAGGTTTACTATCCGCCAAAAGATTAGAACTATGGGGACTATTGAAACTCCAAACACTTTACCTGGAATAGAGCCAAGTGAAAAGTTTCCATCTGGGGCAGATCTAAAGTGGCCAGTCTGGAAAAGCCTCAACCGCCTACGAACACAGGTCGGAAGATGCAAGACGAATATGAAGAAATGGGTTTATATTGATGGTTCAACGAGTTGTGAGTGCGGTGAAGACCAAACAATGAACCATCTCCTCATTTGCCCAAACCTTCCAAGTAGATGCATCTTCAAAGACCTTGCAAAAGGGAATTCTATTGCAGTTGATTGTGCCCGTCACTGGTTGGTTTCTATATAATTTCTTATTATGTTCCCTTCAGTATTTTATATTTTGTAACTTTTAGTGTTTTTTTGTTTCTTATTTATAGTTATATTTTGTAATTTGTATGTATGCTAAGTTGGATACGAGTAATAATAATAGATAAATCAGCCTAAAATAAATGATCTGTTCAATTGATAAAAAATTAAAACTGTATATCAAAAAAATATCAGTTCCGCAAAATTCAATATATTTTGAATTTTTATTGTTTTAAAAGTTAAATATTCTGTTTCATCAGAGCCGATAATGTAAATAATCGATTTTTAAAGTTCGTTTTTTCCCAAAAATCGATCGGAAATTTTACGAATTTAAAACCGTAGTTTCATCAGTTTAATTGTGAAACCGGTCCTGAGTTTAAAAGCACTTTAAACTCACGAATACCCAGGGGCGCAAAACCAACCAATATATTTAAAGTCGTTGACAAATTTCGCGTGAATGCTTGGAAGAAATCATGGCTCCCGTAATACACAATGATATATTTTAAGTTGCCACCCCTACAAAGTGCCAGACCGACAAGCACATTTATAATTTTGAGAGGCAGGAACGTCTAAATTTCCTGCTTGAACCAATAAAAACTTTCGTGCGTTGCATGTCTGCGCTGCGTAAGCACGCGGATTTATATCCGAGTATTTCCTTCACTGTGCTCTCCGAGAAATGTAGGTGAGTAGGTGTGTGGATTTGTATAGCATCGCTCACCGCAGGATATATAGGGAAGTGGAGAATTTTGGAAAACTACTAAATAAAAAGAAAATATATATTTTATTTTACGGAAAGATAAAAACTTGTTGAGTTTACGTTTAATGTAATGGAAACTAGTGAATAAAATTAGATTAAAATATAGTTATAACTACCTCAAAATTGTATACAATAAAGAAAATTTGATATTAATGGAATTGATTAATTACACAAAAATATATTGATAAAGACAGGTAAATGTTACTTTCTACACTAATGCAGGCATATGTTCATATGTATCAAAGCTGTAGATAATATCGTAATTACTAAATATACAGGGTGGTGACTTGGACGACGCAATGCAATCTTAATGTGCAGTTATTTGCTCCTCTAATTATTTTAGAACAAAATTGTATTCAGATTTTTGCTAAAGAAAAACGAAAAATATTTTTAAATACAAATACATATATTCATGTCTCACTACAAAATAATTCTCACATATATTTGCAATATCTATGGGATATTTTAATATAAATTATGTACAATACATACATTCTATTTATATTCAATATTCTGAAATTTTCTTTTTCTACTTTCCTTTTCTTTTTCTTTATATTCGTCATTTTTTCGCAAATTCCTTTTATATTCTTTTTTACGTATATTCTTTTACGTTGTTGACTTTTTTTATTTTCATAATCTTCATAATGATGTACAAATATTTTTGACAGTGACATTTATGTGTCAATTACAAACATTTGAATTTCTTGCCTTGAAGTAGTTTGATCTGAGAATTTTTACATCAAATTATTTTATATGCATTTCTTTATCTCTAAATCTATAGAAGATATAATAATGAATTTATATTTATCGAATAAAGAATTTAACGTTGTTTAATATAAGTATTTACATAAATTTTTGATAAATAATATTTAGATAATTTTTTTCTTGTAACTACTACTTCCGGTTGTCCAAATGTTACTAAAACTTAATCAACTCTTCCCATTATTGTTAGATTGAGGAATCCGTAGTTAAAAATGTCTTAAGTTTCATAGTATAGTAGTAGTATAGAAATCGTGGATCCAACATCCACACATCGACACACACACACACACACACACACACATACACACACACATCCACACACACACACACACACACACACACACACACACATCCACACACACACACACACACACACACACACACACACACACACACACACACACACACACACACACACACACACACACACACACACACACACACGGACACACATACATACATACATACACACACACACACACACACACACACACACACACACACACACACACACACACACACACACACACACACACACAAACACACGGACATCATCGTAAAAATGTTTTAATCGGATTCTAGGGACTTTAAAACGTGCTTATTGACTAAAATCTGGATATGCGATTTTTAGCATGAATTCAATACCTCTCTTAGCGAGAGGTAAAAAATACTACATCCGAATATGATATTGTTTATAATTTTCCAATTTCCGAAACCGTATAAATAGTCGAAAACAATTATAACATTTTTGCAAAAATCATTGGTGCCATGGAATAAAAATTTAAACAAATATCACATTTATGCCTGTTCAAAATAATGAAGAAAACGACAACAAATTTAAATAATATTCTCTGTATTACAAACAGAAATGTATACAATAATAAAATTATGTAAAATTTATGTTTTATCAGAGATTGTAATATTGGGCCTTGAGAAAAAATCATTTGACAACTATGCTATGAACTGTCACTTTTCGATTGTTTTGCTATAATAAATTGCAAGTTTGAAGTGCAAATATGCAGGAACATACTAGTATAAAAATAAGAAAACAATTTTGTAAATATTTTTCAGTATGTAGTAATAGGTACATCATCGCTCATCGCAATTTTTATCGCACATAACCTTCTTTATAAAACTTATAGGCTAATTCTAAACAAATCTGTAAGTCTTACGTCTTATAAATCTGTAAAAAACTGAAAAAACGCAATTATTTTTGTTGATTAATATAAAATTATACATTAGTGGCAGCTTCGTTGCGATTTTGTTCATTATTTACAAATCTGTAAGCCGCACAAATTTGTTCAGAATAGTGCCATTATATCCTTTTTTCTGAATTCTATCTTTTCTTCGTTTCTTTGTAAAGTATTCATCGCATATATTATACCTAAATTTACTCAGACTTCTTATTTTGTAATAAATATATTTGTTGTCATATTTTAAATTTAAATGTTATCAAAAAAATATTGTACTTGTAGAAAAAATTCAAAAAAAATTGTCACTCTTTTAAACTATAAATTTAACTTAAACATCAACAACTACTTACTTCTGTTAAAACATTTTAATATGCACTCGTTGGAAAATAGAAGAATTGAAGCTGATATGATTTTTTTATACAAGTTAATCAATAACATAATATATTCACCTTCAATAACTTTAACATTAAGATTTGCTGTAAACACAAAAAGTACGCGATCAACTAATCTATTTTCATTACAAACAATTAATTCTTACAATTATAAAAATTCGCCAATGACTAGAATTATGTCGACTTATAATTCCAGGTTTGTGCATATTGACTTTTTTCACGTATCACTATATATTTTTAAAAAGGAGGTGGTAAATATTTGCTCCTAGTGATAGCACTTCTTTTTTCAGCATTTCTTCATTTAAAATATTTCCTATTTAACATAATTTAATTTATTACTTAGGTATGATTTATGTACTATTTTTGTATTATTTAAACCGAGGAAACCTTTTATTGGTATATGTATACTGTTGGTTTCCCTTAATGATATAAATAAAGAAATATCACCCACCTGCGCTAAATCAACTGCGCACTGTGCACATCTCACTTCTATTAATATCTCTTTTTTAATTTAATAGATCAATAGGTATAGATACTTCAGATCCGACAAATAGGTAGAGTCTCAAATTTATCTATTCGCAGTTTTCAAATTAATTACAATAAAGCTTCTTAAAACTTTACGCACGCTAATATGTTTAGGTACAAGTTTTATTTGTTTTCTCTTTTGATAATTTTTTTAATTTCTTTTATGAGTTAACAGTTAAGGATTAGTTATAGGTAACTCAACTATATATTTTTTTGCTTCTTCTTTGCCAGAGATTATGTTAATATATATTTATATAAGGAATAAAAAACTAATCTTATATGTTAAGAGCATTCTTTATATTCGATGAAAGTGCTCGCGAATTCTTTTTGAAAGACTTCGTGCGAGTTTTTGTTGAATTTGAAACTTCTGATTCAAACTTTTTCTGATGGATTCCAAATATTTTTTACTGAATATATTACGTATGTATTTATTATGTAAATTATAAAAAAAAACTTACCCAAAGAACTGTAACATGATGTATGGCTCAAGGGGGCTATATTATAAATAATTTATAAATTTACATTGAACACGATATAAATTCATAACGACCCTTACCTATATTTTGCATGCAAATGTTTATAGTCTGCGTAGAAAAATTATTGGCATATAATACACGGCACAGGAATTGTAATTTGTAATAATTTTGTAATTAGTAAGGGACGCAGATTCATTTACATTGGACTGATTAATAATATTACCGGATGTTACGAGTACAGACGCTGGTATAATTATATGAAACCTGTATCCGTTAAATAAAATCATTAAACATATAATTATAAATGCCGTTTTCTTAGTGGTGTTTTGGGGCCGAAACGATCCCAAACATCGTTTTGCTATTTTCTTTATAATATTATAATTTTTGCTTAGAACTGGGACCAAAGCTGGATTTTACATTATGGAGGAGTAAATTAAAAATTTCACTAATACAATCTATACGTTGATTGGCCACTGCTCAGTGTGATAAGACGAGGGTAAGAGCAATAACAGATAAATAACTTTTTATGAAACTTTTCTAAATTATAGTTCAGGAATATTATTTCAACTTATCTTTGTTAGTCAAAATTCTGTTTAGAAATAAGTCTTGAAATTATTAAGCATACGTGCGTGACTTTGGATGCCCTACGCTTTGATGCCCTTTACCCTTCATCCCCTAGCCTCTTACGAAATAGAAGAGATAATTTTTTTAGTTTTTTAACAGTCCAGTTAGTAATAAATAAATCAAAAGATATATTTATTAACATTTTTAAAAATACAATAAAGCAATATCTTTTATTATTGGTGAGCCACTAGTAGTTTTCTTGACACTGTTCTGTTTTGTTTTCCAAACCTTAATTTCTAGCTATTTTCAAGTTATTGTATTCTCAATTTAGCCATGACAGCCTGTTCAATTTTTTGCCAAGCTGAATTCTACAAAATTTTGCAAATAAATATTAAAATATTCAATAACCTATCCTATAAAATTGTTTACCTTTACTATTCATTGAATTTTATAGTTTTCTTTTTCTTAGATTCCAACACATGTTTGTGTTTATATATAAGTGAATCAATGTGTATTATTCATCAAATGTAAAATTTCCATCTCTATTTCTTGTAGACATAAAGAAAATGTATTATCCTGACAGTCAATCTTACCACAGCACACAATTTTTAACTCAACAGTTTGTTCTAAAATCATTTTTAGAACTACGTTACTTAAAGTAAACGTACATATTTTAAAGTGTATATAAAGTCACTTTAAAATAAAGTTTTACGAATTATTATGAAACCGACCGTAAGTGTTCATCAAGTGTAAAGTGTAAGTGTGTGTGTGTTTGTGTGGGTGTGTGTGTGTGTGCGTGCGTGCGTGCGTGCGTGCGTTCGTGCGTGCGTGCGTGCGTGCTTGCGTGCGTGCGTGCGTGCTTGCGTGCGTGCGTGTGTGTGTGAGTGTGTTCTTCCTTTTCACGCCAATGATCCAAGCGTCCACCAGTCAGTTAAAGTGTTGGAAAACAAGTACGCAGCATTAGCATCATCAGCTTAGGAGACCCCCTCCTCGTAGTATTACATCAGTTATATAGTTTAAACCATAATACAATTTTTTTTTTTTAATTTTAACATTTGCTCATTATCCCGTAATATCATTTATTCAAAAACTGAGTGTGTCTTATTAATTATAATTAGAATGAAAGGACAATAATATATATTTATTACAAATATTTTATCAAGTTTCATTCTTATTGCTGTAAATCTGATTTTTTAATTTCTCCTCATAGTTTATAAACAGGGTATAGTAGATTTCAATTCTGCATATTGTTCTAAATTATAAAAAGCAAAAGAGAATCGGCTAAAAAATCATGAAGAATTTTGTAGCAAAACTTAAATATAGACCTGCTTTAATTTCGTGCTGTACAGCAGTAAAATATGATAGCAAGGTCTTCATCGAGATAACCATTGTTAGCACTAACCTGTGGTTAAATTTGTCTCGCCTGACTTGTGCGAAGTTTCTTCCGTTTATGGTATTTTATTTGGCACGTTTATAAGACTATCCCGGTTGTCGGTTGTCCGTTTATTTTTATGGCCAAACATTGCGCGTGCAACTTTAATAACCTTCAATTCAAGTCCCGTAACAACGATTTAAACATTCCGAAATAAAACAAAACATTTGCTAACGTTCAGTACAAGATTATCATTGGAATTTATTCTTACATTCCACCATATTTTTGCAGTGTTTCATCAGGCTTCCTGAATCTAGAATATGGAAGCTAAAGTCTTGTTTATTTCCTAGGATAGTGTGTTATTTATGCAATGAAGAAATTTAACACATTATAAGACAGTATATTACATTGTAAGATACTCAGATAGAAATTTTTGACATATTTCATTTTATTATGTGACTGAATATGTTAAAGCTGTTGGAAATATAATAACACGTATAGGTAAATATACTATTATTCACGAAAGATGACTATTCAAGGTCATTTGTTCGAAGAAGGAATACACATCACTTTACAGCCGTGACTTAGCAACGTTTTGTATTAGAAAGACAAAGATTATTTGACCTATGTCTATTTAATTTATGTGGTGTGACAGATATACGTAAATAGAGGCATTACTTTCTAACACACTATAAATAATAATGACGTATGTCGTAGAATTACAGATATCTAATTATCTACTACACTGCCTTCTGTGCTAATATTTACCCAGTGCCGTTGCCGTTTAAATCAAATTATTATTCCTTAGTTTGCAGTTAAGTCTATGTTTTAGAATTTTGTAAAAACATAAATGAAGAACATAAATCTTTCAGAAAGGCATTATTTAGAAAGAAACAATTTTCAAATAAATTACTCTTATTTTTTCAGTTAAAATGTGTCCATAAATATTTCATGTTGCACGCCTACGCATACGAAAGGCAATGAAGTTATCTGCAAGTAATATTATATCAGACGGCTCACAAATGACCTTGAATAGTCATCTTTCGTGAATAATAGTTTACATAATTTTTCCGTTGAATATGCAACACAGTATTAGGTTTGTTCTAACAGAAAATTCAGAACCGTTTAGAACGTGATTCAGAACTGTTTAGAATCAATGCGCGATTTTTTTGTTCTAGAACCGACTTGACCAGTATTGGAACGATTTAGAACCAGTTGAAAATTTTGTTTGTATATCCTAACCAAAAAAACTTGATCATTGTATTGAGACACTATCATCCGTAGGTAATTTTCATTGTTTTGTCGCCTTATTTCCATAACATCGTTCAAGAATTCTTCATCACTTTCGCTAGAAAATTCTGACAATTTGGAAAAATCGCTGACTTCTTTCATTGCTAAATTCATTAATAACAAAAACAAAATAAGTCAGGTTAGATAGCACGTCAAACTTATTCAGAATCAAATTTTTTAGTAAAATACTGAAACTTTAAAAACGGTTCAGAATCGATTCTAAACACAATTCATCTTCTTGGAACATTGCACTAAAAGTTTTGGATTTTAAATTAGATATGTCGGAACGGTAAAATGGGTTTGGGAAAACTCAGTAAAGTTCTGAACGGTTGTGACCTTTTGTTGGAACAAACCTATTGTAAAACTAGGCAAGCTTTTTATTCACAAAAAATTTTGCCCTAAATTTCAGCACATTTTAAAATGACGTCATTGATTAATGGTTCGATGGATCTGATAAGGTATGATTAAAGAATGAAGAAAACCTGCTTAATTTAAAGAGGTATGCAAATTTTTTGTGTTTTGTAAATTATCAAATTCTTCATTGTTTCCTTTGCTGACGAGGAGATTGAAAATTCAACCAGCTTTATGTAGAATTATTTGTATTAATTAATATAAAACAAAAATAATGACATTTTTCTCTTAAGTGGAATCATCAACTTCAACAGTAAATTACCTGTTATTATATTGACGTAATATTGATTTACATTTTATTTATATTTTTTGACGATTACAAATACAAAAGGCGTTTCTACTGTTAATTACAGTCATCATCAATTAAAAAATTGGTTTAAAACATTTAAATAATCTAAGTTACATTTTTCATACTTCACGTGGAAATTTTATTCTTAAAAAATAATATAAAATATATTTTGGCTATTATACAAAACTGAATCTAAACAGTAATTTTATTGGTATTACTTGCCTGTTAGTATAATTGTAGGCATGATGAGAAATAATTGGAGATGCAGACTGGGTAAAACTAACAGTTATCTTTAGTTGTTTCTGATTTATGTACGCATTTTATTACCTCTGACATTTTTGACATTTTCATCCTTACATTTTTGATTTTGTAATGTAATGATCTTATTTTCCAGCTATACTTTAACTATCCCTGATGATGATTCATTTGGAATCAAACCGTAGGAAAGTTTATTAAATTACTATTTAATAAACAGTGTTTACCACGACTGCATCTCCAATTATTTCTCATCATCCCTACTAAACAATAATGACAAGAAAATATATGATTTCCCTTACGATCAATCCATCGGCTTTCAAGTACCATTGTACTGAGAAAGTCTGATGAGTAAAGCGCTGAAATTAGAAACGGTGCAATAGATTTCATCTAATTTTAAGCGTTGAATAAAAAAAACAGATTAATAAAATTAGTATTAATGCGCATTATACTTCAATGAATAAAAAACTTGCCTTATGTATCCACTATAAGAGCTAATACCTAAATAGTTGACATGACACCCATTTATAAAATAAAAATCCAACAACATAAAAACTAATTTATATATTTATTTTGTTTCAGTGACAGTTAAAGTGGAATGCGGTGAAAAAGAGATGTTCATTGCATTGAACAACACAGAAGAAGTCAAACGCGTGTACTTCAAGGACCTCAAGGACTATCCCGATGAGGGTTGTATGTTCAAGTATTCGGCGTCAGGAAACTCAAGGTTCATCAATTTGCCAATCGATGACAAGAATATCTTCAAGTGTGGTGTCACTAGAGTTACCAATAAAATTACGGTAAGGAAAAAACACAATTAAATGGTACTCCATTTTTACCTCCCGCTACCCTTGGTAAGGAAGGTATAGGGATCGTGGTAAAAATCACATATCGAGATTTTGGTAAATGATCACGTTTTAAGGTCCCTAGAATTCAATTTTAACATTTTCTTGATGATTTCAAATTAATAATAGTAACCCCATGAGGTCTCGTAGCCGCGCGTGCCTGAGTGTCAGGTCGCGAATCTGAGGAACCGGGTTCAATCCCGACCAACGCCAAATATTTCCAATTTTAAATGGCACAAAATTAACCCCTCTGGTGCACTCTCCACCCTAGGAATGAGTGCCCATAAGGTGACGCCTGATAAGCGCCCACACGCTGCAAATATTTCATCATTACCGATATCTGTGTACAAAGCAGATTGCCACACCCAGCAATGGGTAATAAGCCGTGATGATATGTTTATTTATTTACTTATTTTCATTCAAAAACGTATGAATACATACGAAACTATAAGATCTTGTTAAGTGTCATAATACCCATGTTAATGTTTTATGTATTAATTTATTTTGAATGCTTGTAGACACTGATGAAGGTATGAGTGTTGCCCGAAACGTCAGTTTTGTAAGAATAAATGCTTTATTTTACATGGTGATACATTTTATTCGTTATTTACTGCTTTAATTATTACATTCTCAATATATAACATACACATATCGAGTAATAAAGGAGAGTAAAAGTTGTTCAAATAAAAATAATGTACCTATAATTTAATATAAATAAATCATATTTATGTTTATGAAAGTTAACATAAACTTCAAACTAAATAAAAATAAACTTCAAAACACAGAGATTTACAACGGTGAAATAATATTTATTGCGACGATCTAATCTTATTTTATTTCTTCGAAAGTAACTGTTTCTTTTGTTTTATGAGACCAGGAGACCACCCAATGTGATTGTATTTGTAAATTGGTAAAGGAAACAGGATATCTGAACAAATTTGTTTACGTTGTTTGAAAGAACAGGATATAGGAAATTGATCCATTTCACAAAATTCACCAATGTTGTAATATAATCATATTTTCTTTTTGGATATGTGTGTAACTTTGTATTAGATATTTTCTTGTTGTCGATATTTATATTGTGCTTGGGGCGTGTCGTTGAAATAAAATAAATAAGGCTTCTTTTGACAAATATATTTGAAAACATTATTTACCTACAAATACAAATTCTTGTGTTGAAATCCAATGGTCAATTAGTGGTCAATCAGTGGTCTGCAAATAAAGAGAGTTTTATGAGCACAGCGCTCAGTGAGTTCATCCTCAGTCATAACAATACATCAACTCATTCTCAATATATTCATATAATCACATATGGGTAAATAAGATTGTGACGAAATAAAGAACACCTCACTTCACAGTACACGTGATTATCTGTGAGGGCCGCGTCCACGCTAAGCGTGAACCTGCGGAAAAGAGAAACCTCGCTCCACACTAATAATGTGAATCTGCGAGACTTGTCACCTCCATGCGAGTGATCTGCAAGGCCGAGGGAGAAAGAGTTAAAGCTGAGTCGGAAACTCAGTCTCCGCCCGCACACTCGAAGGTGCAAGCGTAAGCTGGGCAAACCTCCTGATTAATTAAAGATGGCAGGCAGGGCACCGTTGGTACCGGACCGGTAAGCGGTACATCGCTGGGCGCAACTCAGCTGTTCCCCCTACCGCAGCAGGTTCTGGGACAACACCGTTTCAGGATATTTAGGGATAACACACAAAACCAACAAATATACCTCAATAACTATACAGGTAAACTCACCCCAAATTCTCAACAATCACAACACTCAAATCACATACAATTCAACTATTCACAACAGGCGATTGAACTAAACTGAGAGCTGAAGACGATATATCTACTTAACACAAACATATATCTGTGCGTCTTTGTTATTGTTATGGCTGACTCTGCGACTAGCGTCTTCGGCAACCGGGCTTATCATTATGAAAACAAACAGTACCTCTTAATATTATTTCTTTTATTACCTTGAAATTCTTAACAGTTCGGCTATCCTGACATTGTTCTCGTCCTCGAGAAATCAATCTTCCTCCAATCCACAAATGTCATCATCTGGAGCGATAGTATTAGAAGATGAATCTGAGTCACTATTAGCCATTTTATATGATTTCATTCTGTCGATTGCCACAACATTCTTGTATTTCGCCCTTTTACTACGAGTTGAGTCAGGTAAATCCTCTACCACATATCGATCATTTGGCAAAACTTTTGTTATAATGAATGGACCCGAATATGGTGATTGTAATTTCTTGCTTGTTCCCTCTGACATTATTTGTTTTCTTATTAATACAAGTTCGCCTTCCTTATATTTACGGCCTACAATTCGGTGCTTATCATACCGTTGTTTTTGTTTATGTTGTTCTTGCGTAATATTTGTGGCAACTTGTTTTCTCACTTCTTGTATATCTACGACAGCTTGTTGTTGCTGTTGCACTTCTGCACTTAATATTGCGTCAACTTGTGCTCTTGGTCGAAAACCAAATAATAATTCACTTGGCGTTTTCTTTGTGGCAGAACTAACGGTATTATTAATAGAAAATTGGATATTCTCAACTTTTTCATCCCATTTATCTTCATTTGTTATTGATGTGGATAACGATGCTAGTATAGTACTATTGAATCTTTCACATTGTCCATTTGCTCTTGGTGTAGCAACTGCATTCATTATATTTTTAATACCATGGATTTGGCAAAATGTTGCAAATGCTTTTGATGTAAATGCTGTCCCACGGTCTGATACAATTCTTGTAGGTACACCAAAAGTACTGATCATTTTCTCTAGCATTCTTACTACGTATTTTGTTTTCGTATTTCTTGCAGGTTGTAAATTAACAAATTTTGTAAATGAGTCTACTGCCACTATGAGTTGTGTATTTCCTCGTTTAGTTTTCATAAATGGTCCCACATGATCAATGTGTAGTGTGTGAAACGGAATCGGTAATTTTTCTATAGGGTTCAATAATCCTGGCTGTTTTCCTTTAGGTTTCTTATTATATAAACATTGTAAACAGCAATCAATATACTTCTTGACGTATTTTCTCATACTTGGAAACCAGTATGTTTCGCAGATCTTTTGTAAAGTACGTTCTAATCCGAAATGTCCAAATTCGTCATGACAACTTCGAGTTATTTGTGCTCGCTGTCCCTTAGGAACAACCCACTGTATTCCATCTGCAGTTATACGATGAACACGTCCATTCCGTAAACAATAGTCCTTGTAAATATTTCTCTCATAATCGGTTTCCGGTTCTTTCGATAATATATCTTTAATCAATCGTATCTTTTCATCAGTCATCTGACCGGCTAGTACCCAGTCATCTGCTTCGATATGAAAAACATGTAATTCCTCTAATGGTTCCTGATCAGATATTGGGTTTCTGCTCAATGCGTCTACATGAGCCATACGTAATCCAGGTCTGTACTCGACAGTAAATGTGTACTCCTGAAGTTGTAACCACCATCTACCAATTCTGGGAATTAAGTCCTTTTTAGTGCTAGTGGTACGCAAAGCGTTGCAATCCGTAACAACCTTGAAACTAAGTCCGATGAGGTAAACTCTAAATTTCTTTAAAGTTTCTACTACTGCCAAAGTTTCCAATTCATAAGAATGGTACTTCTTCTCAGCATCTATTGTTTGGCGACTGTAGTAGGCAACTGGTTGTAATTTTCCAGATTGTTGTTTCTGCAGTAGGATTCCTCCAAGTCCCATTATACTAGCGTCTGTATGAACTTCAGTTTCTGCAGATACATTATATAATGTCAAAAGTGGTCGCTTTATTAATTTTGTCTTTAAATTCTCGAATGCATCATTTTCTTCTGCTTCCCATTTCCATTTAACATCCTTTTTAGTTAATTTAGTAAGAGGTTGAGCAATTCTTGCGTAATCTTTGACAAAATGACGGAAATAACTGGTTAACCCAAGAAACTGTCGAACTTGATGAACATTGATCGGGGCTTGAAATAATCTTACAGCTTTAGTTTTCTCCTCTCCTGGTTTAACTCCATCTCTGTTAATTTCGTAGCCTAAATAATTTACAGAACTTTGGAAGAAGAAACATTTTTTTAAATTTAGTGTCAAACTGTTTTCTCGAAAGAGTTCCAGAAGAATGCGAAGTCTTTCAAGTCCTGTCTCAAATGTTTCTGCCGGACATAAAACGTCATCTAGGTATGCCATTGCTATTGTATTTCTGTACGGTCCAAGAATTTTATTAACCATGCGTTGAAATATTGCAGGTGCATTTGTTAATCCAAATGGCAGTCGATTAAACTCATATTGTCCGTCTGGTGTTACGAAAGATGTTTTATATTTACTATTTTCTGCAATCGGAATTTGATAATAACCAGAGGTCATGTCCAATGATGTAAAATATCTTGTGCCTTGTAGACGGTCTAATTGGTCGTCAATTCGTGGTAAAGGGTAACGATCTTTTACTGTGACTTTATTTAATCTCCTGTAGTCAATACACATTCTGGAATCTCCATTCTTTTTCTTGACTAACAAGATAGGTGATGAAAATGAAGAGCTCGACTCCCGAATTATTCCTGCGTCCAATAATTCTTTCACCATATTTTGGACCTTTAATTTTTCATTGTAAGATAGACGATATGGTCTATATGTGAAAGGAGTATCTTCTGTTAAAATAATTTCAGCTGCTGGGACTTTTGCACATTTGATTTCTTCCACTGAAGCGGCAAAACAATCTCGAAATTCTGCTAGCAAATTAAGAAGCTGTTGTCGCTGGTTCTCGTCTAGATCATTCCCAATGTTTAAATCATCCTTGGTAAATATTCTTTGATTACTTTCTACACTAACATTTTTGTCCTCTCGACATCTGTGACCTCTTGCAAGTATTCTATTTCCTCCTATCTCAAGGTCATGATCCGATAAGTTGACAACTGGTAACACACATTCATGATTTTCGTCAGCTTTGATCACACATCTCGGAATTATGTGTTCGCTTCCTTCTTGCGCTCTCACACTTAAATCCACGAAAACATCATTTTCAACTTCCACGTGACAAACTATGTGTCCAACATATCCAGGTGGAATTACTGTTGCTTCCTTTGCCCAAATTTCACATTTCTGTGTAGGTACATTAATTTCAATTTCTCTGAAGGGATTCTCTGATTTTCGAAAGATTCTCATTTTTTTGCATCCTTGCATATAAAAACTTCATCAGCTTCGGTGAATAGTTGTCCAACGATTAGTGGAATTGATTGTACACTGTCTGGTACTATACACAATGGAACTTTCAACTCTACTTCATCTATTTTCAGTGTCTGATTTTCTGCTTCGCCTAATGTTTCCACTCTACCCTGGCCAAAACCTCTAAGTGTCCTTCTTTTATTTTTGTCGTAATCTACTTTCAATCTGTTAGCTTCCGATTCAACCATAGTGATACAAGCACAACCCAAATCTACATAAGCTTTTGATTCCTGTCCATTTACACGTACATCGAAAAAGAATTTATCATTCATGCTTACCTTAGTTACTGTTAGGACTGTTTTCTCCGGAGCTTTCAGTTGCAAAAAACATTTATCCTGGGGGTAGTGATATCCTTTACATTTGTCGCATCTGGGCTTATTCGTCCTTGTAGATTGTTGTGTGCACCGGAATGATAGGTGTCCTGGTTTTCCGCAACGATGGCAGCGAATTTTATTAAACCGATTCATCGGCTCGGTTCTTTGTCCACGGGGATATTCCTTACGTTCAGTACGTTGATGACGTTGTCCAGTATTAAAACTCTTGGCTGAACGTCTTTCCGGAACTTCATCGCGGATTGTCTGTAAATATGACAATAAAGCTTCCGGTTTCTTGCAATCTCGGGCCAATGCAGCAGCACGAATATTTGCATCTGGTATTCCTCCGACAATACAGGAAACAGCTTTTTCATTATAAATTTCACAGGAATTTAATAATGCCAATTTTTCATAAAAATATTTTAAAATTGGTTCATCAGGCTTTTTCTTACGATCCATCATTTTTTGTAATTGACGATTAAAGTCTCTCTGATGTGGAAATGCTTCCAGTAACATCGACTTCCAGGTTTCCCAGTTATAGTCTATCGAATTGAGACTTTTGTACCAGGTTTCAGCATAGCCTCGTAGCTTAGATGTTACAAATAGGATAATAGTAGCCTCATTCCATTGCTGCAGAGTACTCAATTCTTCAACTTTCTTCAACCATGTCACCATTGTTTGAGTATCATCCTCTGGATTGAACATTGGAATTGAATATCGTGCATCGATACGACTAGTCGATGTTGACTGCATCATGTGATTTTGCATTCTATAGACATTATTCGTCAACTGGGCCATTATCTCCGACACTTGCGTTAGGCTATCCTGCGTACTCCGCGAAGGATTCCTTAACAAAGGGCTCAGGCTGCGGCTACGACTACGATTTGCTGACATGCTGATGTTGTGTAGCTCAAGTATTACTCAGATCCACTCCAAGTAGCTCACTTCAGCAACTCAGATTCGCTCAGATCAGATTGTTCTTATCCCACTTCTGAAAAATTTATTAGATATTTTCTTGTTGTCGATATTTATATTGTGCTTGGGGCGTGTCGTTGAAATAAAATAAATAAGGCTTCTTTTGACAAATATATTTGAAAACATTATTTACCTACAAATACAAATTCTTGTGTTGAAATCCAATGGTCAATTAGTGGTCAATCAGTGGTCTGCAAATAAAGAGAGTTTTATGAGCACAGCGCTCAGTGAGTTCATCCTCAGTCATAACAATACATCAACTCATTCTCAATATATTCATATAATCACATATGGGTAAATAAGATTGTGACGAAATAAAGAACACCTCACTTCACAGTACACGTGATTATCTGTGAGGGCCGCGTCCACGCTAAGCGTGAACCTGCGGAAAAGAGAAACCTCGCTCCACACTAATAATGTGAATCTGCGAGACTTGTCACCTCCATGCGAGTGATCTGCAAGGCCGAGGGAGAAAGAGTTAAAGCTGAGTCGGAAACTCAGTCTCCGCCCGCACACTCGAAGGTGCAAGCGTAAGCTGGGCAAACCTCCTGATTAATTAAAGATGGCAGGCAGGGCACCGTTGGTACCGGACCGGTAAGCGGTACATCGCTGGGCGCAACTCAGCTGTTCCCCCTACCGCAGCAGGTTCTGGGACAACACCGTTTCAGGATATTTAGGGATAACACACAAAACCAACAAATATACCTCAATAACTATACAGGTAAACTCACCCCAAATTCTCAACAATCACAACACTCAAATCACATACAATTCAACTATTCACAACAGGCGATTGAACTAAACTGAGAGCTGAAGACGATATATCTACTTAACACAAACATATATCTGTGCGTCTTTGTTATTGTTATGGCTGACTCTGCGACTAGCGTCTTCGGCAACCGGGCTTATCATTATGAAAACAAACAGTACCTCTTAATATTATTTCTTTTATTACCTTGAAATTCTTAACATTTGTATAGAAACGTGCAAACGCGAATAATAAATAATATAATATAAGATAAAAAAATCGTAAAAATATTTCATAATATACAAATGTATTTAAATTTCTTAAACTATATGAGTAAATATTATATTTTGTTAAAATTATTTCTGATATTATTGATAATACAGTTGTTTTGATCTTAATTTTATGTAGCTAACAGATATCTGAAAAAAATATTTTTTCCAACACTATTTTGGAGACTACACATTCCAAAACTAAAAATTATGTTGGAATCAATATCATTCTAACAAACCGTGTAGAATAATTCCGCACAGCATTTGAAATAATTCCGCACGGCTATCGACAAATCAGAATCAGTTTTGCCGCATATTAGCGCGGTATATTAAATATCTTTGATTGGTTGGTATGGTTAAGTCACATATATGGCTCAATATGCTTGCACACTATTAGTAACTTTTTTATTTGAAGAGATACGAGCTTGGTTAAGTTAGCAAAATTGTGCCATTTTGAATTACAAAACTACCGCTATCAACAAACATAAATTTATATCAGCCGTTTTCAAAATATGGGACCTATCTTTTTTATTTTAAATAGGAACATATATTTTTTATTTGCTTATTCGCTAGAGAATTTAATTCTGAATTCAACGATATAATCGCTTCGTACCATGGCATATTCGGATGTAGTATTTTTTTCTGTAGCAAAAAATAATAACTGTACATTAAAATTTTACCATTGAAACCCCTATGCTGCGTCGTCCAAGTCATCATCCTGTATATACAGGCTGTCTCACAACTCGCGCTTCAGAGCGAATGAGGAAACACGAGATTGCACTCGAATGTGTAATTTCGAAAAAAAAAAATCTAGCTTAAAAGGTATTCGAGAAAAGACGTCTTAAAATTGACCAATCAGAGATCTACACCTTTAACGTGTGTTTGCCGTAATTTTACGTTACTAGGGTTTTATACAAATCAAATTTTCTTTAAAATGTAGTTTTCGAAAAATGTCAGTGTCAAATTAAATTTGACAAGGTGAATAAAAAAAGGCAAATTCTTACCATGTATTTAGCCGCTGATTACTTAGAAATTATTATAATTATCGGAGAATGTGGACGTAACGTCAGAGAGGCAGCACAAGTCTATTCGGAACGTTTTCCGGATAGAAATCTTGTGGATTATAATGTGATATTGAGAGCCATCGCAAGGACGCATGAGACCGGTCAAGTTTTGCCAGACCGAAAAGAAATTGGTGGTGCTCCCAAAATCGCTCGTACAGTTGAGAACGAAGAAACTGTTTTAAATGTCTTTGAGGAAGATGGTACCAGAAGTATCAAAGAAGTTGCGGGCCAATTAGGTATTTCCAGGGCTTCGGTACATCGAATTTTGAAAAATAATCGGCAACACCCGTATCATTACACTCGTGTACAGCATCTACAGCCGGAAGATTACCCTGCTAGAAGAGAGTTCTGTACGTGGTTGCTAAATCAAGATATACTCGAACCACCAATTGTTGTTTTAATCTGAAAGAATTCAAATGACAATAATATTTTCGTTTAACACATTTTATACAGCTGCTACAACACGTTGCACTGTACGATGTAAATAATGATTTCGGATGACACCTTCGTTAACCTAAATTTGTTGACAGTGAAAAGTCAACTCAAAAGTGTCTAAATTACAGTAGGTAAGTGAAACAAATTTTGTAACTCACTAGTAGTATTTTTAAAACCTAGCAACCAGTTTTATTTTGTAATAATATCATCACACCTCAAGATATCCTTCCGGGATTGGTGGATATAAAAGTCTTGTAACTCCGTTATGCAAGCAGCCGCAAATTATTTTCTTCTATTTGTTGGCAACCTATTGTCGTCGGCAAGTGTCAGTTTCGTCTGGGGCGCGAGTTGTGATATATATATATATATATATATATATATATATATATATATATATATATATATATATATATACTGATTTTTTGGAGATATTTAGAGCTGTAATTTAAGCGAAATAATAATATATTACTTAAATTTAACGAAATGAAATAATGTAAGCAACATTTTTTGTATAATTTCTAAAATCTTGTTGGAGAAAGTACTGTCTTCAGAATGACC
>OY720456.1:12075109-12147609 GCA_963082715.1 Harpalus rubripes | reverse complement strand
CGACTGCTATCACTTCTATAGTATATACTCTGTTATCTCCGCCTCCTCCTCCTGTTGGTTTCGTATTCGGGCGCGCTTACTTAACGGGCATACCCTAGAAAAATTCTATAGATGAGTTTTTCTCGAACTTTATCTCTATAACAATATATTTTTTCTATTTCGGTGTTCTTATGTTTCTATAAAAGCACTGTTTTTCACTGAAAACACGACGTTTAGAAAATCTATAAACGTACTGTTTTTGGCGCCTTTTGTATTCTAGAGATGGTAATCATGCTTTCATAACTGACAGATAACCTCAAAATGGTAAATTGTTTGTGTTAAAATATTATTTCTAATTGAGGATTTTTATCCTTTCTCTAGGTGATAGGACTAGAAAGAAAAGAAATTTATAGCTATAGCTGTGTTAGTTAAGAAGGAATAAGAATCTGTGAAGTTAAAATTTCAACTAAAAAATTATGAAACAAGAAACAATGCGCTCAGGTTTACTTTGTCAAAATGATTAAAACGGTAAGTTTTATTTATTACAATTTACATTTATGGTAATGCAACTTTGAATTGAATGTATTGTTATTCCATGCAGGTTATGAAATGTATGATGTACGTTACTTGAAAATGTTGACACTGTCTACTCAATTTGTGGCGGCTACTAGCAAACAAATATGGAAAGTTGACGTTTTAATCCATGATTTCCAGTTCCACGTTGTGGCGAACTATCGAATATATGCCATATATGTTTTGTATTAAATAGTGTAAGAACAGCTGTTGCCGTTATCTGTGCAACTGAGCAGTGAGTGTTGACAAAATAGTGGAAAGTAATTAATAAATAATAAATTGTTCATTAAAGTATTTCATTATTTAAAGAGTTTTATTTATATGTTGTTTTCTCAATAAAAAGGCTCGATGGTCCACGTAACGTCCTTCAATCCCATATTCAAGTTTTATTTATGATAATAACCAACACGAACCACCGATATGTCAAATCAGGATGGTTCATTAATAAACCTTGGAGTTTATTGTATGTATTGGTTTTCATCTTTCATAATTATATAATGCTTGATACAATGTTTTAATGTAAACAATCAGACAAAATCACAAGATACACAACCTGTCAAAATGTGAAATTTAAATTTTTAGCGGGAAGCGCTACCAACATAACTGATAAAAAAACACCAACTCATATTTTTGACAACTCCTTTTTTTAAAAATCTAATTGTAAAATTACCTCAATAGAAAAAATAGTATAAAAAACATGTATCATAAGGCCTGTTGACGCACTCGTCCTTTGTAAAACTCGCCTGGCGGCTCGTTTTCCAAACTTGGACTCGTACGTTAACAGATTGCCTTATGATACTTGTGTTTTAATGTACTATTATAATGAAATAAACTATTAAGGTTTCGATACTAGCTGGCCGAAAATTTTACAGCAAAATCGTGTAAACTCATAATAATTTGGATGGTTTACATTTTCAATAAATTAAAAAAATTAAAGAAATTCTTTGGCTACTTTAAATATAGACTCAACTCTTAAAAACTGTGGGTGAAATAGTGATGCACGACGAGGCGAGAGTACTCTCGCATCTCGTCTCTTCTCGTCCCATTATTCGAGACGAGAACGACAGCGAGATTGTAGTTTAAAATTCGAGGCAAGATCGATACAACAACTGCGAGAAGCGAGAAATCTCGTGAGATTCTCGCGAGAGTCTCGCAATATAAATATTTGTATCTTTATAGCTTTGATTCATAAATTCAATGGAAAATGCACCGTACAAGGAGCGGAGTCAACCCTAATTCGTGTGAAAATTACATGAATTCACTATATTTTTTGAGTCTGTCTAGAGTCGGTTGGTTTGGGTCTCAGAATGAGAAAATGCAAAATAAAGACAAAATCGGTTTTGCATCCAATAGTACTGTTTTTCCAATATTTCAGCCTCTAATTCATCCTTGTTAAAACCACGCTTAATAAAATTCTTGCCGCCCCTGAAAAGTAAATGATAAGCGACGATGAGAGTGATTTATTGTCGGGGGTTCCCAGTGTAGCGGTTTTTTATGATTAAATAAAAAAAATCTGATGTGGCCAACACATTACCTTCCGTCAGTTCTATGTATTTTGTATAAATGTCATACAGAAAGTTCCTTGCAAAAGATTATATTTCTTGTACATTACCTTAAGGCAGTTGTATGTATTTTGTACTAATTCCATACAGAAAGTTTTTAACAAAAGATCTTATATTTCCAGTAAAATTATAACATAAACATACTGTCAACTGCACTTGACACTGACACCTTTCAATCAGAATTTTCTTAATGAAGCAGCTGTTTCCCGAGGTATAGCAAAGCTGACTAATATATATGATATTTAATTTCTTTATAATTTTTTAACTCTATGTCTATTTAATATGAAGTATAAAATGCATTCAAATCGTACAGAGAATAGATAATTCTTTAATATTTATAATAACATTATATGTGAAAAAATGATATTTAACATCGTTTTTTCAAGAAAAACTGTTAAAATCTTCAAATGAGCGTACTTCCGGTTGACCAGTTATAACCAAAATCTAATCAGCTCTTCACATGGATGTAACGAAGAGGAATACGAAAGAATTATAATTTTTGGAATTGTATTATTAGAGTTATCGCATTAGAAAAATTTGTCACACACAGACACACACACCCACACACACACACATACATACACACACACACACATACAGACATCATCGTAAAAATAGTAAAATCGGATTCTAGGGACCCTAAAACGTGCTTATTCATCAAAAACTCACCACCGAATTTTTTGACCAAAGACAATACCTTCCTTACCTAAAGGTGACGGAAGGTAAAAAGTGTAGGTACTTTTAGCTACAAAAAATAATTTTTAATGGTTAATTAGTTTTACTGATGGCAAGATGTATTAACAGATGTTCGTATTGAAATAGGTTAGAGATCACAATTTGGTGATAAATTAGATATTTTACAAGTAATTTAAATTATTTACTAATATTACATTTTCCTCTGACCGTAAATAAATAAACATTATGCTCGTATTGCAATAATATGGTGACCAGAATTTAGTGTTTCGTCTCATTTTTGTAGATATACTACTGCAAATACACGGAAGACGGTACGATTGGTGCGAACTTGTCTCTTGTAGTTAAACTGTTAAATAAATACGTAATTCGCAAGCGCTTATTTTTGTAGCGATACTCTCGTGCGAGAACGAGACGAGACCTAAAAAATGTTGAGAACGAGAGCGAGATCGAGATTACAGATCCGAAAATGAGACGAGATCGATATTTTTTATATTTCTCGTCTCGTCTCGCCTCGCGTGCATCACTAGAGTTAAATGAATGGTGATAATAGTTCGACAGACATTTTAAGGGTCATCTTCTAGTCCGGATTTAGTTTCTACGGAGACCCTGCACTTTTGGCACAATGACAAACAACTTCGTAAAAATCCAGTGGGTACAGTAAAATCTAACCTTGTAAGACATGATATTACTAATAAAGGCGATGCAACCCCAGTGGCGTAACTACCAGTGTGCAAGGTGTGCCGGGCACATGGGTTTCGCGATATTAGGGGCCCGCAGTAATTGAGACGTTTCAAAAAATTTAATGTTTTACTGAACTTCAAAATTATTAATACATGCCACAGCATATTATCTAAAAAAAATCTGATGTGGCCAGCACATTACCTTCCGTCAGTTCGTGGTCAGTTCTATGTATTTTGTACAAATTTCATACGGAAAGTTCCTTGCTAAATTAAAAATTCTATTTCTTGTACATAACCTTCCGGCAGTTGCATGTATTTTATGCAAACTTCAAACAGAAAATTATTATTTTGTGACATTTTCTATATACAGTGTAATGTATCTGCAGAAATAAAAGATTTATTATTATTATTTCTTGTACATTACCTTAAAGAAGTTGTATGTATTTTATACAAATTCCATACAGAAAGCAAAAGGTCCTATATTTCCAGTAAAATTATAAGACAAAAACACTATGTCAATTTCACTTGACACTGACATCTTTCAATCAGAATTTTCTTAATATAGTAGCTGTTTCCATAGCCCTGGCTACTTTATGAAATTTAATTTCTTTATAATTTTTTAACTCTATATCCATTTAATATTGAGTATAAAATGCAGTCAAATCGTATAGAGAATAAAATATTCTTTAATATTTATAATAACATCAAATGTGAAAAAATTATATTTAACATAGTTTTTTCAAGAAAAACTGTTAAAATCTTCAAATGATGGTATTTCCGGTTGACCAATTGTAACCAAAATCTAATCAGCTCTTCATATGGATGTAACGAAGAAGTATACGAAAAAATTATAATTTTTGTAACTGTAGTATTAGAGTTATCGCAGACGAAAATTTTGTTACACACACACATCCACACACACACACACATCCACACACACACACACACACACATACAGACATCATCGTAAAAATAGTAAATTCGTATTCTAGGGACCCTAAAACGTGCTTATTGATTAAAAACTCATCATCGAATTTTTTGACCAAAGACAATACCTTCCTTACCTAAAGGTGACGGAAGGTAAAAAATAGTGTGTATATATATATGTGTTAGAGTAAAAGTAGATAGTGGGATAATGTACACATTGTCGCTAAATATAGAAACTTGCCCAAAACTAGTTTTTTCTTGCAATTCAATTAAACCGAACAGAGTAACCTCGTTTAACTCACAAAAGACACTTTTGGAAAACTCGGGTGAGTTTTGTGCGTCAGGTGATGTTATTGTTGTTCTATTTAGTTAAATTCCAAGCGAAAACAATTTTAAGCGAATCTCTACATTTGTCGGGCAATGTGCACATCATCCCACTATGTACACACATTTACTGTAACATATACGAGTACATGATACATTGTTATTTTTTAATTACTTTGTATTGTAACTACTTGGTAAATAAATACATAATTGAAGAACCTCTTCATTTATCTTTTGTACTTTTGTAACTAAATAAATTAAATTTAAATTATTAACTATTTGCTTGCTATATGTGTGATAAATAAGGCCTCATAAATATTAATACTTAGTTTAGTTATATAAGGCCCTTACGAATTATTTGCACACGGGCCCCGTTTTTCGTAGTTACGCCACTGTGCAACCCAATATTAAATGATGGAATACTTGAAAAACATTCAGTTTTTGTAAGTTTAAAATCTCTATTTTAAACTAGTCGAAAGAAATTTTTCACCATTTGCGTAGGTTTAATAACTTTTTTTTGTTGATAATGTAAACCGGCTGAACTGTTATGAATTTGGGTTCGTAATTTTTTTTTTAATTATGCAAATCTACCTTTTCGTTAAGAATAATATACGAGTAGGGAAAATAAATTATTTGTTGAAACGTATGAAAATGAAATGTGTACAAATGGAATAATGTTCATCTTTATTTGTTTTCAATTAGTTATATAAACTTGTGAGACTAACAATTTCACACAAGATTGGAAAAAAGCTTTTTGCTGTAAAATTTTAATCTAACATTTATGTTTGGTAATTAATGCTAAATTTTTTGCCAGAGCTTTTTTTAAAATCTGAATATACAATTAGCGGTTCGTTCACGTCGTTTTTTAATTAGATGACCGCGAATTTGCATACATTAACTCATTTCGCTTGTTTGATCATACATATTTCATGGAAAAAATAATCAAATAATTACCTGTTTCACCTCTTCTGTTACTATAAAAACAGTTATGCCCGTATTCATAAAAATCAATATAACGCTTCTAAAGAAAACTATCCCTAATAGTTTAACATTCGTTAAATATAACAGAGTATTCACAGAATTTAAAAATAAAATATAACTCTTCGTTTTGTAACGACAGAGTTCAATAATTTTTAGTAAGATTTGATATTAAATACTAACATTCAAACCACGGTGTTTAAATATAGAAGGTGGGTCAACTCATCAAAAATATCCGTGTTCACGAAGTTGGCATCCGCCAGATGTCTCAGCGTGTAAGGTTAAAAATGTTCCCGATACATACCTAACTGGCATCTATCAATTTATATTGAAATTGACATACGTTAATTTTCTGTAAATATTCGATAAAATGTACAAATATCGAAAATACTGTTTCGTTGAAGGTTATAAATCAGGAATAACATCCAATAAAGAAACAATTCCGATTCACCATCCTTCGCAAAACATTGTGAATGTCCGGCGGAAAGTTGTACCTTTGATTATATAGTACCATAGTAGTATATAATCAAAGGTTGTACCATCTCCAGCTAATAAAATCCTTGGCACTAAAGATAGTATTCGCCAAAAGCATTTAAAAAATTGAGATATTGTACAAAAATAAGAATCTGGGGATGTACGTATTTTAAATAATTAAATATAACATCATGGTTTATTACCCATTTCTGGGCGTACCAATCTCCTTTTATTTGCAGATTTCGGTAATGACGATATAATTGTAGTTGAAAACGTTTACTAAGCGTTATCTCACGGGCTCTCAAAGCTGCCATGGGAAACTCTTTTGTGCTATATGATTTTTTTTTTCAAATTTCAATTTTGGTGTCGGTTGGAATCGAACCCTGTCCGTCACGCAACGCACACAGCTACGCGACCCCATTTAAAATTACAAGCGAAATATCTCAATAAAATTTGTGACATTTTGATTGTCATTGTCAATTTATTTGTCAGAATGTTATGTGGTAGAGAACATTGTACATGTAAGGTTAGAATCTCGTCCTACTGATCGCCAACATCAATCTGTCAACAAAAATTGATGAGATGCCACATCTATATTTATACACCGTGATTCAAACAAATACAAAAAATCTGGTGTGGCCAACACAATACCTCCCGCCATTACCTGGCAGTTTATTTCTTATAATATAGTCTAATCTAATACAGGCAACTACCTTTTTTAAACCCCTCAGCAGTATTAAATCCCAATTACAGAGTGGGTTCACATTCACACACATCAATGCCTTAATGGGATTCGAACCCATAGCCCCGAGGGTACTCATGACATGAGGCGTTGCTCTAACCATTGAGCCATCGGAGCTATAATAAAATTAAGATTAAATTTTAAATACTGGAATAGAATAGAATTAACTAATCCAAAAATGAGGATTAGTTTAAACATTTTTGTGGATCGTTAATTTTTATTAATCTAACTACATACTTACATATTTACTTATGCTGGAAACTGTATTGAATTCCTTTTTTATTGTTCTATTTACTTTTTTCTTAAAAACGTTACTAATATTATTTTGAAATGATTAGTTCTTTGATAGTGACATTTATGTGTCAGTTACATACATTTGAATAACTGCGTTTTGTTTGTTTAAAGCGAAGGCTTTGGGATTTAAATTATAGATAATTTTATATATTTATCCATAAAATGTATAGAAAAAGTATAATGCAAATCTATAGAAAATTTAAATAAATAAATAAATATATCATTACGGCTTATTACCCATTGCTGGGTGTGCCAATCTGCTTTGTACACAGATGCGGTAATGATGAAATATTTGCACCGTGTGGGCGCTTACCAGGCGTCACCTCACGGGCACTCATTGCTGGCGTGGAGAGTGCACCACAGGGGTCAATTTTGTGCCATTTAAAATTCGAAATATTTGGCGTCGGTCGGGAAAAAAAAAATTTAATTTAATAATCGTTTTAAATTATAGCTAGCACACTTATTTATGTTTGAATGAGCTTCACTCTTAAACGATTTTTAATGACATTATGTTATTTGGGATTGGTATGACTGCATTAAAATATCTAGGCGAGAGTCAGAATAAAAAACACAAATCATTGTCACCCGGTCGATTTCTATAAAAAAAATCCTTTAATGGAAATTAACAAAATAAGCGTTTTGTAATTTAATACGATTGTTGGACATTCAAAACATTTGCCTATGTAAAATATAATTTTTCTTCTCAGGAACCTGGAGATCGTGACAATATTTGAAGAGAAAGCACCGAAACCAGAATTAGGGGTAGGAGTACGACAAAATGGACATCTTGTAACAGGCGAACTGAACGTGTCGCCAGGAACTCCTCTGCAAATGGAGATCTTCCTCGATAAATCCTCCGCGCCAATCTACGGCCTCCTGGTGACGCATATGCAGGTCACAGATACAAAAACGCAGGAGGAAACTATTATTTTCAATGGGTGAGTAAACATTTTATTTTTAATATAATTACAATTTACAATAAAATGACATGTACAAACATATTACCTGACCATCAAATAAACTAAAAATTAATTTTAAATTTAACTATAAAAATACTGAATTTAATGTAGGTATCAGCGGTTGCGAAATTAATTAGAAGTTTTCAATTGACTACATACTTAAGTCATTATCAATAAAAAAAGTCAAGATTGTAAACTAAAAGAAATGCATTTCTGGAGAAAACAAATTTTACAAATAAATACGAAAGCAGATTTTATTCCTTCTATTATTTCCACTGCATTTACAAACATCCTGGCTTTATCAAAATCAAATCTTCAACTTATTTATTGTTTTCCTTCGTTCTTGCATCCACATGTCATAATATTACTGGTTATATAAAATTACATATTCACTGTTGTCATCATATCTTCTGAACACAATTTTATATATTGCTTTACCCAAAATATATATACTAAGTTCGGGTTAAGTTTCTGAGTGTTTAGGATTTTTTGGACAAGGCGTAGTTGTATTAGTTGCATATTAAATTTAAAGTGTGTATGGAAACATATCATTCTCATTTCCATTTCTTCAAACATTATAGTGGCAGATAAATTGCATTAAAGTGGATACGTCAAATTATCTCTTTTAATAGAGAGCATTTGTTACGTAAATGATCAGTGCACAAACTGCTACTCCATTGAGATACTTACACTCTGTATCTCGCACTTGATCCCCACGTCATCAATTTCTGATGCCAGAATTACAAAACTTTTATCTAGCATCTTTGTCGTGCACACATGGCATATATGAGACTAATAGGTATTGGCTATTTCATTGTCGTCGGTTTTTCAGGGGGGTATAAACTATCTCCGTCTAACCAACGGCAAAAAATGAAATAGAAACTGTATTGTAACCGCGGTAACAAGTGTCATTTTCAAATATTTGAATTATTTGAATATTCATGTCATTCTGTCATTCATGTGATTAAGGTGATTTTGGCGTCGATAATAATTTGTGCTTCGTTGTGTGTTGGTAACTAAATAACTATTTTTGTTTAGAATTTTGATGAATAACAAAATTGACACAATATAGGTCGTATTGTCAGTTTTTACCAGTTTTGATATTACATCATAATTATTCAATTGCGAAATATGTAAGTGTCACTTCGAATTTTGGTGAATAATAATATTCTCATACGTAATATAACAAGTGATATGATTATCATCGATGATATTCTCGAGTGAAACCGAGTTGCAGATTTCACGAGTCCGAAGGACGACTAAAATGTGCTGCTTCGGTTTCACTAGCAACATCTTCGATTATTAATCATATCACGAGCTTATATTTAATGAGAGAATATAATGAATTTTTGTGACACATTGTGTGTGCTGCTAACCTAATTTTTAATACATTGTATTACAATATGGTTAATTTGACAATTTTCTTATTATTTTCATTGTTGTTGATATCATTCCCAACGATTATCGCACATTTTTATACTCAAAATTAACTGTCAATGTCAAATAAAGAAAACAAATCCCTTAGTAACGAATATAAATAAGGTGATAATTTCTTTGTTTTTTATCATCGCTGTGATAGACATGTAACTAGGGAGGTTCTGAATGTTGATTGGCGGAAAACATGTCACGTGACTCATGAATTATATTCTCACAGTAGGTATATTTGAATCATATGTTTACTGTTGATGACGTGGGGATCAAGTCGTGGAAACGGACTTTACTTATAATTTTACAAGAAATGTACACAATAATCGTTCAGTGATAATCTGCAATAGTAAAGTGGTTTGTTCTAAAGTCTAAACTGTACAGTCTAAGAAGGCAACGAAAACTTCATTATATTTGTAAGAAAAGCAGTGACGTTTTGATAATAATACATAAACTCTCTTTAAATTACTTCTATATAGGGTACTATCTTACATAATTATAAATTTATTTATATGTCCGTGTATAGATTTTTTAAAATAAGATAATAAGAATAATACAATCTCAAAAACTACAAAATAAAAAATAGTGTTACATTTTTTAAATTATCTTCTTTCATTCATTCATACCTGTACATAAGAGGGCAAAGAGAGAACTATAAAGTCCCCACCTGTCATATATACAGGTTTTCTAGATCGCAAAATCATCATAGAAAATCCATTAGTAATAGACTTGTGGCCAAAATTTTCCCAGCCTGTTTTATATACCTCTTGTCCAATACTTTCACACTGCAAATAAATAGAAGTAAAAATTATCGGAATTTCAGAAAACCGAAAATTAATATTAATAATAACAAAATATTTACACATGGCTTTCATTTTATGTTTGTAATTTTTAATGTTCAGATAGTGTACATTTTTATAGGTTTCTTTAATATTTTTACAAAAAGTTCGAGATATTTTTTTTAGCAAAATTATGAAATGTCTCAAATCTATATAATTTTATTTTTTAAACATCATTTTCTTCTTCATATTCATAATTTTCATCGGATAAAAGAATATTCCTACACAAAACCAGATTTTTTTTATAATTTTTTAATAGATAATGGATTCATAAAATACATTTCATGAAACATGTTTTTTCGCACGCGTCAAAAATTGAAAACGAGCCCTGGTGAGTTTTCTAAATGACCAGTACAAAAAAAATCATAAAATGAGTACTTTTTGTTTTTTTTTTTTTCATATTTTGCGTATTTATATAGCTACTATAGGCAATGGAAAATTAGGGTACCTTTATAACCAGGGTATGGCCATGGGCCAAGATCACCGCCATTGTCGGTAATTCTTTTCCCTATTTATTTGTAATAAATGTGATATTATATTATAAAAGAATATTAAATTATCACAATGTGAATTTATAAAGGTAATAAAAATTAATTAATTTAAAAGATACACAATTATTATTAAGAAATACATTTAGAGGTTATGTAGAATATATGACATAGGTTGTTATTATCACATCTAATTTAATATCTGTAGTTCTTATTTACATAATAATTGTATATTCTAAACTTATCTTTTAAAAATTTAAATGATTGTGCTTAATATTGGTAATTTATAGTTGTTTTCAGTGACAGTAATCGTGGTGGGTATCTTAACAAACTACACAAGTAAATAAGATAAAATATATTACTTACACTTTACGTACATATTAAAATGATAATTAAATGTGTTTTTCATTAAAATAAAACAAATAGCCACGAAAATACATAATAATTTGCACAAGAACAACACATATAACAGATGTCCCGGTAATGGCGGACGAAACGTGAGCCATGCCATGGCCATACCCTGGTTATAAAGGTACCCTATGGATAATAAGATCTTAGCGCCAAAATGACTTTTAAAGGAACTAATGTTAACGGGATAATTTGACATTTACTAATTTCATTTATGCATGAAATATTAAGAGATATTATATACTTAAACGCAAATATTAGGAACATAATAGATAAGACTTGTGTTTATACAGTCAAACAAATGTCAAGCCGCGAGTTTTCTAAGGGGACAAGTGCGCAGAAATGTCTTATGATACGTGTATTTTATACTATTTTGGTCATTTTTTCAATAAATGTACGTTATTTCATGTGCAGGAATTTTAATTTCGGTTTTTTAATATGTACTTTAAGAAACTCATTTGGATGTCATAAAGAAGTACTTTATGACATCCAAATGGGTTTCGTATAGTACATATTAAAGAAGCAAAATAGAAAAATATATTTAAAAAACTGCTATATTAAATCGAGTTGATTTAGGAAAAATTTATGTGTATAATGTTGTAGTTGGTAAAATTGCATTGACATTTATTCAATTATTTGAAAGCAGGTCAATTCTAATTTAGAAACATAAGTAAATGTCATCTAGTACCAACCTTGCAAAACAAAAAATTGCGTATCGAAATGAAAGCTTTTTCAATATGCAATTGACTTTATTATGAACACAAAATATGAAAATATTATTTACATAATATATTGTAACCGGTAGTCTATCAGGAAAAAATAAAACAAAATGTGATATATTTAACACAGTGTGTACTAACCTGAGTAACAACGATCTCCCCTAAAATAAAGTATACGGTACATTGCAAAAGAGCAGCCATTAATTCAAGCATTTTCTTTACGTTTATTCCGTACCTACATAAAAATATATTTTAAAAAGTACACAAAATAAAAATATGTACAGTTTAATTTAAAGATGTTCGATCAAGATCATCTGTATTATGAACGAATTCACATATTTCAAAAATTCATATTGTTGCGTCTAAGGTACGACATGCATTTGAATATGATGCTCGTTGTTGACAATACTGTCGCTGTAACGTATGTTCATTTGTTATTTCGGATATATTAATTTGAGTCATAGCCGCGCGTATAGCGTTATTTTCTATCAGTGACACTGACATTGAGGCAATATGTTATTTTTACCTTCCGTCACCTTTAGGTAAGGAAGGTATTGTCTTTGGTCAAAAAATTCGATGATGACTTTTTAATCAATAAGCACGTTTTAGGGTCCCTAGAATACGAATTTACTATTTTTACGATGATGTCTGTATGTGTGTGTGTGTGTGTGCGTGTGTGTGGATGTGTGTGTGTGTGTGGATGTGTGTGTGTGTGTGTGTAACAAAATTTTCGTCTGCGATAACTCTAATACCACAGTTTCAAAAATTATAATTTTTTCGTATACTTCTTCGTTACATCCATATGAAGAGCTGATTAGATTTTGGTTACAATTGGTCAACCGGAAGTACCGTCATTTGAAGATTTTAACAGTTTTTCTTGAAAAAACTGTGTTAAATATCATTTTTTCACATTTAATGTTATTATAAATATTAAAGAATATTTTATTCTCTATACGAATTGACTGCATTTTATACTTAATATTAAATGGATATAGAGTTAAAAAATTGTAAAGAAATTAAATTTCATAAAGTACCTATAGCTATGAAAACAGCTACTATATTAAGAAAATTCTGATTGAAAGATGTCAGTGTCAAGTGAAATTGACATAGTGTGTTTGTCTTATAATTTTTTTGGAAATATAGGATCTCTTGCTTTCTGTATGAAATTTGTATAAAATACATACAACTGCTTTAAGGTAATGTACACGAAATAATAATAATAAATCTTTTATTTCTGCAGATACATTACACTGTATATAGAAAACGTCACAAAATAATATTTTAAGACATAAATTTTGTGTATTAAATTTGCATAAAATACATGCAGCTGCCGGAAGGTAATGTACAAGAAATAGATTATTTAATTTAGCAAGGAACTTTCCGTATGAAATTTGTACAAAATACATAGAACTGACGGAAGGTAATGTGCTGGCCACATCAGATTTTTTTATTTGGTTTCACATTTGCTAAACAACTTATCAGTTAACTTAATTTTGAATTCTTTTACGATAATATATATTTTTATAATACCTAATAAAATAACGGTAATAGGTACCCTCAAAAAGTTAAGCAATTCAACATTACTACAGAATGGGCGGAGATAAAATCTAAAGACTGCAATACTTCTTGACTGGAAAGATGATTGGAAAGAAGAAATTACTGGATATCAGTCAAACAAGCACTTATTTTCTGCCTCTACCTATTTCAACATCTCATGGGTCTTTTTTAGGAACTACAACAATTATTACAGTTTTTTGAAAATTTGAAGGACAAACATGTGTAAAACTTTCGGGGAAACTGTAGAATTTAACTAAGATTGATAAATACATATAACATTTAATAAATAACATAATTTACATACAATGGTCGACAAAATTAAAAATAAATACATTAAAAACTCATGTAGTCGTCAGACAAAATTAGAAATTTTTTAATAACTTAAATTAATGGTATTTATTTATTTTTTAAAATTTTGGTGTCCATTAGAAGACACATGAGGTCGAAACCAGTAGAGGTAAAAAATAAATTACTGTTTGACTGATATCCAGTAATTTCTTCTTTCCAATAAAATCTAATCTCATTCAATAATTCGAAGATAACCATGATCAGGCATCTTTAAAAATTAAACTGTAGTTGACTTATTTTTTGTTTACCTCTCCATATAGAATGTATTGAAAATTTGAAACACAATATCGGTTGCCAATCTTATTACCATTGCATGTTTGTATATTTCATTAATTTTTTTTAATATTCTGAAAAATAAAACAAAATTTTAGATTAAGTTGTTTATTTTAATTCAAACCAACGTTTCGACAGCATATACTGCTGCCTTCTTCTTATATGTGATGCCGAAACACTGGTTTGAATTAAAATAAATATAACTTAATCAAAAAAGTTGATTTAGTGTCTACTCGTATTGTGAGCTAAAATATTATAATTATAAATAGATATATGAGGTACATCCCAAAAGTAATGAGAGTAATTTTGTGGGTGGGATATGTGGAGGGATTTCAGATAATGGTTCCGACCCTTGCCAGTTGTATGCAATTGTTAGAAGAACCACTGTCTCGTTTTTCTTGCTCGTCATGTGGTGAAATGTAGAGTTCAATTGAGCAACATTATTCAATAAAATGTTACATTAAATTTGTAAATCTGGTCCACAAACGGTTCATGGATCCTTTATTATGACAACGCTCTCTAGCACATCTCTTGTCTGCCCGCAAATTTTAGACAAACAAAAATAATGCAGCACTTCCACACGCGCCCTACAGCCCCAATTTGGCCTCATGTGATTTCTTTTTGTACTCCAAATTTAAATCACACCTCAAAGGGACTCATTTTGGGACCGTTGAGAACATCCAAAAAACCGTGACGAGCAAGCAAAACACGACTGTGGTTCTTTTAACAACTGGCAAGGATCGGAACAATTACGAAGAAAGAAAATCACTCTCATTACTTTTGGAGTTTTGGTATGTACATGATATGTAAATATTTCAAAATATACTAACTTCAAAATCGTATCATGATGTTTAATATAAATTTTCAATTTCTCGTTCATTTCTTTTTCAGTTTTCAAATATTTAAATAACTTTAGTCTTTCTTTTAGCTTCTTGATTTGTACTAATGTAAAACTGATTGATACAAAGAAAAATATATCTAATTGAAAATCAGTCATTGATGCTAATGCCATTGTAATTACTTGTAAAAAATAAATAATTTGTAAGTGTATATTGCTGCTCACATATGGTACTTCGATAAGTATATATTTTTTTCCAGAATTTAGAACAGGTTGTAGGAAATATATTGTGATAGTAATTATACATTGGACGGTATAAATATTTATAATTTTACGTATTAGTTCATAATATGTGTTCTTTTTCGTAAGTGATTCATCAAACCAGAATTTTTCTCTCATTTCATTCAAAATATACACATACTTTTTTCTGTTCATGCCAAATAGAAAATGAACAGAAGTTATCTGAAAAAAGTCATTATATATTAATTTACCCTGAGGACTGGGGAACTAGGTCTCTAGAAAATGACACCGCCCAAAAACTTATGAGCGAATTCTGGACAAATCTGTAAGTCCTGCAGATCTGTAAATAATGAACAAATTCGCAATGGAAGCTGCCACTCTTATGTATAAATTCTATATTAATTAACAAAATTAGATGTGGTTTTGTCAGTTTTTTTTACAGATTTACAGATTTATAATTTGTTTAGAATTGGCCTATAATTTAAACCAGTTTTCTTTATCTATTATACCTGTATAACTGCAACTGTATTTATGAGATTATCAGTTATTAATGTGATGTTCTTTGTATGCACTAAATTCATACAAGCAAAAATGAACCATATCATATTAGTAATTAGAACAAGTAACCAAATTGTTCTAGACCACAAAGTTTCTGCTAGATTACAACCTGGTATTTTCATTCTTGATAATAAGGTATATAATATTGATTCAAATTGATCCTTCTGTAAAGAAAAGTAAATTATGAGATATATGAAAACTTATTTAAGGTATTATTAAAAGATTATTAATATTTATATTTTCAAAAAAAGTATTATGACAACATAGTTTTATAACCTGGCTAGTCATAGCTGCAATGAATTCCTTTGTTCTGGTGGAACAAAAGAAATAATGTGAAAATTTAAATGTAGATCAGAACATATAATTATAAAGTTTTAATTTAGCACATGTACCTATCATATATAATTATTTCTCATTGTGACAACTGCTATTTAATCAATAAAGTTATAACATTTTATTAGTTTTTTTACGCCTTTGGGATTCAAAGGGTACGTTTATTTATTGATTGATTTCCATTAATTCGGAGTCACAATATACGAAAATGAGACAAATCTTCAAAAATGTATATAAAATTGACTTTACCGGTTCTGCGGTGCACAATTTTAAGTAATACTCAGAAGAAAACAAATAATGACCGTGAGTATGAATAACTGATTAAAAGTTATACGCGCCCTGCGCCGAAAGAATTCGCCTACATCTATGTATTATATTTTATCGAATAAAATTACTAAATTTAGTGCCTCATTTTCTTCTCAGTTATTTAATAGGTAGTGATGCACGGCGAGGCGAGAGTACCCTCGCATCTCGTCTCGTCTCGTTGCATTATGAGAGCGGGTTTTGCATTCTATAGAACTAGTTTCCTCCAATATTTCAGGTCTCATTCACCCATCACGGTTAACATTTTCTTGCTGCCCCTGAAAAGTTAAGGATGTTATATTAAGCGTCGATGAGAGCCAAAACTGAGACAAGCGGGGGATTGGTTGCCGGCGGGTTACCAATGTAGTAGTTTACAAAGTTTGAAGCAACATTAGATTTTGATTATATCTATATGATAAACCGGAAGTGGTACTTAATTTGGAGCTCGTAACAGATTTTCGAGGAAAAATATTATAAAATATAATCCAAAATTTGGTATTATTAGTCTATTTATTGGAACAACATATTCGATTTTGTTTACAAACGATCAACTAGAAGTGATACTTTACTTAAAGCTCTTTGCTATTTCAAACATGGAATTGACGGGAGGTCATGTGTTGGCCACATCAGATTTTTTTTCTATTGAAATAGTTAATTTAACAATGTGATTTCTAAAATTAAGAATGTGACTTGGTGTTTTTTTGTTAGTCATGTTGGTTGCTCTCCTCGCTAAACAATACTAATTGAAATTTCATATTTTAAAAGTTTGTGTTGTATGTTGTCTGATTGTATACATTGTATCAAACAGGTTTGTTGGCATAGACCAACGATTTTAAATCACAAGAAGAAGTCTAAAGGTGTTAAATCACAACTTTTTGGAGGCCAATTAACAGTTCCATATCTGGAGATAACAGACTCACCAAACTTTTCTCTCAATAACTCCATAGTGCGATTGGCAACATGTGATGTTGCACCATCTTGTTGGAAGAATATGTCTTGCAAATTCATTTTATACAATTTTGGCCACAAAATCGCAAACGCTCCTCAAAACAAATATAGTCTGGTGATGCCACCATGCCATAAACCACACCACACAGTAACTTTTGCTGGATGCAAAGACTTCTCGTGAATCTAGTGGATTATTTTCACACCAAAAACGACAATTGTGTTTGTTAAAAAAACCACTTAACTAAAAATGGGTTTCATCTGAAAAGATAAGTTTTTTGGAAAAATCAGGATCGACTTTAGGTTGCTCTAGAGCCCAATCAGCAAACACACGCCGCTTATGATGGTCAAATGGCTTCAGTTTTTGGGTCAACACATTCTTATACGGATGCAAACCCAAATCTTTTCTCAAAATACGCCAAGTTGTCATCTTTGAAAGGCCAAATTCTTGCAAACGTCGATTAATGGACCGATTTGCATCTTTTGTAACACTGGCACTTACAGCGGCAATATTCTCTTGAACAATAAAGGCCACACAATCGACTCCTGTGGCACTCCAGATTTCTGTGGAAAAAACGTGATTAAAAACCATATACAGGGTGTCTCATTTTCGATGTTTTTTTAAGGTATCTCGGGTAATATTAATGATAGAGCAAAACCGTTTGCACATTCCAGGGTCAACTTTCCCAGAAATGTTTAATAGTCACCATAGGAAATTTCGATCTTCTTTTGTTTCTGAGCTACAGGCAAAAACTCATTTTTCGCTCATTTTGAAAATATCTCATATCTTATTTATTATAAAAGTTAGAGAAAAAATGTTTTTACAAAAATTTTATAGTTTTTTAAATAGATTAAAATGGCGTAATTAGATTTTTTGAAAACTTCGTGATTCTCGAGATATAACACAAGCTTATGATTTTTTAAATGGAAACCTATGTTGAAAATAGTCTCGTCTTTTTGCTTATTTTATAAGCTTTTCAATGATATATAACAAGTCTACATTCTTTTGTTTTAAACTTGAATAAAAAATAATTATTAATTTATTGGGTTGAAAAAATTTAAAATTACTAAGAAACAAATGAAAAAATCTATTACAGATCATCATTTGTATATTCTAATACTATTTGTTTCAGTTTTACTCATTTTTTCAATTTATTTACTTCAAAAGCATATTAAACCATCTTTTTCGGTTTGTGTCAAAGCCAACTGTAACGTCGATAACGAATAATTAACTATCCCGAAAATAATTGATTAAGAACAATTTTGAGAACATAATTAATAGATATTTAATCAAAATAAACAAATGATGATTTCCAATAATGTTTTTCATTTGTTTTTTAATAATTTCCAATATTTTTACCTCAATAAATTAATAATTGATCTTTTATTAATGTTTAAAACAAAAGAATGTAGACTTGTTATATATCCTTGAAAAGCTTATAAAATAAGCAAAAAGACGAGAATATTTTCAGCATAGGTTCCCATTTAAAAAATCATAAGTTTGTGGTATATCTTAAGAATAATATTATAAGATATGAGATTTTTTCAAAATGAGCGAAAAACGAGTTTTTGCCTGTATCTCAGAAACAAAAGAAGATCGAAAATTCCTGTGGTGACTATTAAAGTTTTCTCGAAAAGTTGACTCTGGAATGGCAAACGGTTTTGCTCTATCATTAATATTACCCGAGATACCTTAAAAAAACATTGAAAATGAGACATTCTGTACATTAATAAATTGATACCGACCTTTAAGATATGATGTAAATAGTTGTGAGAGTAGGACAAGCCAAACAGTATTATAGTATAGTAGTCGAATTATTATTTTTAAAAAAGCTTGGTTTCTAAATAGTCGGTGAACAAACTGCTAGTGCTCAAAGATATTTAAAGATCCTGTGAAATTATATTTAAAGTAGCCAAAACTTCTTTATATTTATGTGAAAAGCATTCCCTTTATAATATTACATAAACATGGTAAATGTGTTTAATTTAATTGTATGTAGTGGATTACTTAATTAATTAATTAATAATGTTTATACATCGGTGTATAAATTTTTTAAAATAAGATAATAAGAATAATACAATTTCAAAAACTACAAAATAAAAAATAGTTTTACATTTTTTTAATTATCTTTTCTCGTTCGTTCATACCTGCACATATGAGGGCAAAGAGAGAACAATAAAGGCCCCACCTGTCATATATACAGGTTTTCTAGATCGCAAAATCATCATAGACAATCCATTAGTAATGGACTTATGGCCAAAATTTTCCCAACCTGTGTTATATACTTCGTGCCCAATACTTTCACACTATAAATAAATAAAAATTACAGGAATTAAAAACGGCAATATTTAACACATAAGAACTAACCTGAGTGACAATGATCTCCCCTAAAATAAAGTATATGGTACATTGCAAAAGAGAAGCCATTACTTCAACCATTTGCTTTACATTCATTCCGTATCTACATATATAGTTATTTATGAAATAAGTTTTAAAAGTCACATTTTATTTTGTGAGAAGGAAGTTTGGAACACGACGCGAACAAAATAAAATCATTTTAACACGTATATCATACACTATTTTTTCTACAAACACTATTTTTTAATTTAAATTTGTATTTCTAATAATTTTTTGACGTTCACTTTTAACACTAGTGTCAAAAGTAATAATGATCTGTCACTTTTAACACTGGTGTCATAAAATGACAGTTTTAACCCTAAAAACAAACATTAAAAAGCCCGCTTTTAATAGATTTGTAGAAAAAATACATTTTAACATCAAATAAAAAAATGTACAGTTTAATTTTTTAAAGATGTTCGATTTAGATTATCTGTATCATAAACGAAATAACAAGTTGGCATATATTTATCTTTCTCATACTTGCAATGATAAGACGCGCGCGCGATCATAATAGACATAACATGCATTTGTTTCAAATCTTTTCTTCTAGTTATGACATGTATTTTAATACGATGCACGTTGTTGACAATAGGGCTGTTGCAAGAATTTTTATATGACTTTTAAGTACTAAATTTTAAAAGATATGTTCTTTAAAGAGCCTCACATTTAAAATTATTTTACAATTAATTATTGAAATTTGTGTAATATTTTGAAAATGTCACGTGATGTGAAACAGAATGTGAAGTCAAAGCACATGCATGTGACAAACTATCGCCTATTTTTATTTATATAAATAACGTAAACTGTTTTCCTATTGGCTATATGAATGAGGTAATGTATGTGCTCTGACGTCACAGAAGTGGGGCGTTGTTCTTCATGACTATTTCTGACTTTCATTTAAAATACTTTTTAAAAATTGTGAAACCGGCTCATACTGTCGCTGTAACGTAAGTCCATTTATTCTTTTGGATATATTAACTTGATTTCTAGCTGTGTGTATATAGTGTTATTCACGAAAAATGACTATTCAAGGTTATTTATGAACCGTCTGATTTAATATTACTTGCAGCTAACTTCAATTCATTTCGTTCCCATAAGCGTGCAACGCGAAATATTTATAAATACGTTTTAATTGAAAAAATTAATGTACTTTATTTAAAAATTGTGTTTGTTTTTAAGTAATGCTTTTCTCAAAGTTTTATCTTCTTCACCTACTTTGTTGCATAAGACAGAAATATAGACTTGATGTAAGCCATAAAATAATAATTTGATTTAAATGCCAACGTCAACGGATAAACATTAGTACAGATGGCAGTGTAGTAGATAATTATATGTCTGTAACTCTAAGACATACGTCACTGCTATTTTTAGTGTGTCAGTAAGTAATGATACCATTAACGTATATCTGTCACACCACATAAATTAAATAAACACGTCAACTAATCTTTCTCTTTCCAGTACAAAATGTTGGTAAGCTACAGCTATAAGGTGCTGTGTATTCTTTTTTTCGAATAAATGACCTTAAACAGTCAACTTTTGTGAATAAAAGTATAGCTTTATTTCTGTCAGTCACATCTTATTTTTCACACAATTTAGTTTCACTTTTGCTAATAAAGTTATTAGTTGACTTACTTTTGAATTCTGAATGCTTTTAGTGTAACATATTTTTATAATAACAAAATAACATTAATATCTTATATACACTCATAAAAACTAAGTAAACGATACTACTACATAATGAGCGAAGCTAAAATCTTAATTCATATAATTCGAAGATGACTTTGATTATACATCTTTAAAAAATTTAATTGTAGTTGATTTATTTTTTTACCTCTCCATATAGAAGGTATTGAAAATTTGAATTACAATATCGGTTGCCAATCTTATTACCATTGCATGTTGGTATATTTCGTTAATTTTTTTTAATATTCTGAAAAAAACAGTCATTATTGGGACTTTCAAATAAGGAAACTCTAAGGCTCGGGCCACACTATGCGTTTTGGCGGGACCGGTTGACCGGGAAGACAACAACTTATTGTTTTAAATGAATGCGTCCACACCGATGCGGTTGCGGTCCGGTTGCCGGATACTATCGCAGCATGTTGCGGTTTGACCGGACGGTCAATTTGCCGCATGACAACTACAACACATTGGAAATAATGCGACCGTTCACAAGAGTCTGGCTTTGTTTTTTAATAGACAACGTATACTATTTGGGCTCTGTACTGATCAGAAATTAGTCAGACTGTGTCCAAATCGGGTTGTCAATGCTGCCGTCCTGTTTAGCGGGATATATGTAAACGCTATATGATCCATCCCGTTTAACCGGATGCGGTTTTACCGGTCCCGCTAAAACGCATAGTGTGGCCCGGGCCTAAGGGTACGAGCACACCAAGCGCGCTTTACTTAGCGCTTCGCATGTTGCATAGAGCTACGCTGGTTGGTGTTATTAACCAACCTATTGCTTTACGCAGTAGTGTACAAATTGACTGTCTATGCGATGCGAAGCGCCTAGCAGTGTGCTCGGTAATGTTAGTTTTTAAAGCTTAGCTGCATAGGTGAAACCGTGTTTGAAGTAAAAGTATTGCAATTTTATTTTTTCCTAGTTTCTTATAATAAAAGAAAATATAAGTGCAGTATTTTCAAATGAAGCCGTAAGAAATACACAACATTTTGGTCACAAGAATGTAAATTTATTACAAAAACTATAACTGTGCAGATATTCATAAAATTTATCTGGATAAATCCTTGCGTCTTTGTACACACGATAAAATTTTCCGACGAAAGTACATATTTCTTTATTAAATTTGCGAACCCACTTGCGCATTTATGCATTTTTTAATTTATAATTTTCAAGCAATAATAGGTATACATTTAACATTTACATGAAACTACAACTATATGACTACAAAAACTCTATCATACATACTTGAATTATACAGGGTGATTCATCGGTCTGTCCTCTCTTTATAACTCTTTTATTTTAAATCAGATAGAAAAACTCTTCAAATATAATTTATATGATATATTATTGTCTATCTACGTACCATATCCATTTCTATACAGGGTGCTCCGTTTAAGCGCAACAATATGTAACTTTATATTTCTTAATGGAACATCCTATATTTATTTACTTATTTTGATAGTAAATTAGATTCCCTTTAAAAAAGTATTAAGTAATAAGAGGTCTAAAATTATAAATTAAGAAGTTATTTACGTTCATAAAAAATAGTAGTTCAGAGTGGAAAAAAACATAATATAATAAAAAAAATTTGATCCTTTTTTATTAATACTTATTTTAAACATTACACTAATTCCAAAGAAGATATTAAAATTTAGTGACGCACTGAATAATGCAAAATTATAATAAATGCTAGAAAACTTGTCTTCAATAGATTTTTCTATTATAAATATTATATTAACCATCTCATCTTTATTAAAATTTGTATTATTCATTTTCACATCAACATCAACAATGATAAACTAAGAGTATTTGGACAACTTGTTTGTTTAAATTCGAAACAATTGATCAAATTATCCATAGCTTACTTTGTTAATAATAACATGACAGAAACATATCATTCAACGAATAAAGGTAAATAACTTCTTAATTTATAATTTTAGACCCCTTATTATTTAATGCTTTTTTAAAGGAAATCTAATTTACTATCAAAATAAATAAATATATATAGGATGTTCTATTAAGAAATATAAAGTTACATATTGTTGCGCTTAAATGGAGCACCCTGTATACAAATGGATATGGTACGTAGATAGATAATACTATATCATATAAATTATAGTTGAAGAGTTTTTCTATCTGACTCAAAATAAAAGAGTTATAAAGAGAGGACAGACCGATGAATCACTCTGTATATAAAAAATACTAATAAATGAGAAAATAATATAAAAACTAAAGAAATACAATTAACAGGAATGCTACGCTTACAAATGTCAAAAAGTGTACCATTGTTTAATGCGATCAACGCCATCTCTATCCATCATTTTTTTAGATTGTTCTATTTATTTAAATTAAAATCAACGTTTCGGCAGCATATAATGTTGTCTTCTTCCTGTAGGTATATGCTGCCGAAACGCTGGTTTGAATTAAAATAAATAGAACTTAATTTAAAAGATTGGTTTATTGTTATATTATGAATTAAGATAGATTTTGGAATTATATAATTATTATAATTATAAAAATATACATGTAAATATTTGAAATTTTACTCACTTTAAAATCGTATCATGATGCTTAATACAAAGTTTCAATTTGTCGTTCATTTCTTTTTCATTTTTCAAATATTTAAATAACTTTAGTCTTTCTTTTAGCTTCTTGATCTGTATTAGTGTAAAACAGATTGATACAAAGAAAAATATATCTAATAGACAATCAGTCACTAAAGCCAACCCCATTGTAATTACTTGCAAAATATAAATAATTTGTAAGTACATGTTGCTGCTCACATTTGGTACTTCGATAAGTGAATATTTTTTTCCAGAATTTAGAAGAGGTTGTAGGAAAAATAGTGTGCCGGTAATTGTACATTCCACCGTATAAATATTAATAGTTTTACGTATTAGTTCATAATATGTGTTCTTTTCCGCAAGTAATTCATCATCAAACCAGAATTTTTCTCTCATTTTATTCAAAATATACACATACTTTTTTCTGTTTACACTAAACAGAAAATGAACAGAAGTTATCTGAAAAAAAATAATTATTTTCGTATTTATTTATATTATATATATATATATATATATATATATATATATATATATATATATTATTTATTTATTAAGAACTTAGGGACTCTAGAAATTGAGACCGCTCAAAAGCAACTTAACCCAGCATTCTTTATCTATTTACCTGTATTACTGCTACTGTATTTATGAGATTTTCGGTTATAACTGTAATGTTCTTTGTATAAGCTAAATTCATACAAGCAAAAATGAACCATATCACATTAGTAATTAGAACAAGTAACCAAATTGTTCTAGACCACAAAGTTTCTGTTAGATTGCAACCTGATATTTTCATTCTTGATAATAAGGTGTGTAATATTGCTTCGAATTGATCCTTCTGTAAAGAAAAGTGAATTGTATGAAGATGAACAATAATAAAAAATGAAACACATGAAAACTTATATTTAACATAAAATATTATAGAAAGATTATTAATTTTTATATTTTTAACGGTATTATAACAACAAAATAATTTTTATAACCTGGCTAGACATGGTTGCAAGGAGTTCGCTTGTTCTAGTGGAACAAAAGATATAATGTGAAAATTTAAATGTAGAACAGCTTATATAATTATAAAGTTTTAATTTAACACATGCACCATATAATTATTTCTCAGTGTGACAACTGATATTTAATCAATAGAGCTATAACATACATATTTTATTTTTTACCTTCCGTCACCTTTGATCGTGAGTATGAACAACTGAAGCAGTTTATTAGTATTGTTTTTTCCTTTGTCAATCATTTAGACTCCTTTCTCTTTTAGAGTCAAATAAAATATTCGTAAAAATAATTTTTCTTTATGACTGTTATTCGAAGTATTTTTCGTTAAAACATAAAAATATTAGTGCCGAAACACTTGATCGATACTTAACTTTTTATATTTTAAATAAATTTTCTTAGTAATGGACCTTTTCAATTTAAAGAAATATAAGATATGCGCAATGGGGATCTGCGCATAGTAAGAACAACTGAGATCTATGGCGTTTGTTTCAACAATTTAGACGTAAAATGTGAAAATGTGTCAGATAACTTTAAAAAATGTTATCGAAATAAGTTACAAAAGCTTTTTTGAAGTTAAAATGTCTAACGATGCAAATTTTCACTGAGAATACACGTATTTTAATGACTGCAATATTTTTGACGTTTCGTTTGACAGCCCAACTGGCAGTTGTTTGCGCCATTTTCTTACTATTTGCAGCGATAGAAAGAGATAGCCGTTAAATTGAAAAGGTTCATTGCATTTAATGCACAAAAAATATTTTATTAGGTGTATTAATTTTGTTGATAAATAATTAAAGAATTTTTATTATTATTTATCAGTTACCAATTTTGTATACTTTTCCGAGTACTTTTCATTATGAGTTTGCCAAATTTTTAATCGTTTTAATTTTAGAGTAGGGAGTAGTGTAAATAGTAGTGTGTTAAAATAAAATAACTAAATGAACACTTAGAATTATTATTTGAGATCCAACCTAAATTTTAGGATCCAGGAGAAATTTGTTTAAACGAAGAAAGAATGTGAAAAATTCATAGACCTCGCTGGGATTCGAACCCAGAGCCCCCCAATCGCTAGTCGGGCGCTCTACAAATTGAGCCACAAGTTCCCGTCGAAGTCAATGAATCTTTCACAAGACTTTTTACAAATCGTAACGAGTACACTCTCACAATTTGAGAGATAAATACTCAACACTAACATTGCGCAATAAATATTATATTATTGTGAATTTTAAGCCGTCACACACACGTAGAATAATGGGGTATGTGACCATATTCGAATTTCAATATATATATACAGGATGGTGGCAGTTAGGGGTGAACATAGGGATTTAACATGGGATTTTAGTTTTTTGCAATTTCCTGCTCTCCTGTTCTTTTTACGGCAAAAACTGTAGAGTACAAAATTGTTCAGAATTAAAAATTGCATACAAAAATGTATTTACATTTATTATTATGTTTTTGGTTTCTTCACAATTTTAAAAAGAAATTTCAAAATTTCTGTTATTTTGTAGCAATAGCCATGGAATTTTTTTTTTCTGGTTGTCAAAAATTATTTATAAACGTCAACCATGCGTTAATCTAATTTAAAAATTAAATAAAAACAAACAACTTTTAATTTTTTTTATTAGAGAAAATTTCGAAAATTTGACAGAAATTGAATGACATGATTATGTTTAATCATTTGAGTTATAAGTCATGGCTATTGCTACAAATTAACAGAAATTTTGAAATTTCTTTTTAAAATTGTGAAGAAACCAAAAACATAATAAGAAATGTAAATACATTTTTGTATGCAATTTTTAATTCTGGACAATTTTGTACTCTACAATTTTTGCCGTAAAATGAACAGGAGAGCAGGAAATTGCAAAAAACTAAAATCCCATGTTAAATCCCTATGTTCACCCCTAACCGCCACCACCCTGTATATATAAAAACTAACCACTATAGCTTATTATTATAATAATAAAATCTAAACATTAATTTGTAATAATCGTGTTATTAACAATTTAATGTTTTGGAGAAGGGATATATGCCGTAAGTATGTTAGAATCGTGAACAAAGACAAACCGACTGCTGGAAGGAAAGAGACAGTTATAAATCAGCCTATCAGTGTCGCGTTTATTTTGTGGTAGGTGTGGCAGGGTGTGGCATGATCACATCTGGCTATAACTATGTCTTTCCCTCCCAGTCTAATCGTCTTTTTTTACGCTTCTACCATTGTCACGTCACAAATCCCTTCTCCAAATTTATAATAATTATTTTCTCGTACGAATAATTAATCGATATAAAAAATACGTGTATTTTATTTTTTTGTCTAGTATCATATTATGTAAAAATAAAAATTTGGTCACATACCGCATTGTTTGAGATCCAAACCAAATGTTTAAATTGGGAGGCTCTGGGTTCGAATCCCAGCGAGGTCCATGAATTTTTCACAATTCTTTCTTCATTTAAATAAATTTCTCCTCGATCCTAAAGCCCATTTCTACGATTTAAATATAAACAAACACATAGTTAAACTTTGAAAGGTTTCAATATAATATTTTTAATTGTCAATCCAAAGTGGAAATATAAAAATTCACAATTTCACGTAGCATTTATATACATATAATATGAGGGTATAGAAACTCATAATATATGCAAATAAATGCTTCATAACATAAATACTGTAATTACATACATAATTCAGTATCTATCGCTTGACTGTTTGTCCTAATTACTGGAAATATTATCACCATTCTGTATTCCCTTTGATTTGCACGTACACATGAATTTGTATGCAAGGGGTGTGGGGAGTTTTATTTTTTGATTTGGTTCATTTTGTCGCGTGATATTTATTAGTGTTTGTTTTATTTCAGTTGCTCAGTTGACCCATATTTATTCGAGAATTTCAACACAGTGGATGGTGACTTTTTAACGGCAAAATTCCGGGCCTTCAAATTCCCGGAATCCACGTATGTGCAGTTCAGGGGGACTGTAAATGTATGCCTCGACAAATGCAAGGGCGTAAGTAAAATATTTGTTAGCATTTACTAATTCCACTTTATTATGACATTGTTATGAGCCACAAGAATCTGAAGATTCCTTTAAAGGGGGTGTAAACTAAAAATCAAAATTGTAGAATGAAAAATTTTAAAAACAAATTTTCAAACCGCATATTTATATTGTTAGAGATAGAAGAATTGTAAGAGTTTTAAACAACGTGTCCGCCGCTTGTGACGTCATACCGACATCAGCCGGCCGAACCAGCATTGGCAGTAACGCACAATATGCGTATGCGTCTTAACAATAGTAATCTCCTTGCGTTATTTATACATGATGCGGCAGAACCAATTGAGCAGTTTAGAGTGGCAGGTGTTCGGGCGGAGGCGGGGGTAGGCAGCTGCACTAGGTTTCCTTTTGTTCTGTCGGCATTCCCATTTTAGTACCTAACATGGTTTGGACCGGAGTACATCGTGGCTTTGCCGTGCGTGCGTTTTATGAAAACAACCGATCTGTGATTGCGACGCAAAGAGCTTTTCGGCGACGATTCAACATTCCGCGAAATAATGCTGTTCCTACTGCGAACACAATTCGGTCCTGGATTCGGCAGTTGGAGGAAACTGGTAGCATACTAAGAATAGGTACACATGGCCGACGAAGATCCATCAGGCCCGTACTTTTTTGAAAAATTTTCTGCAGCCCCGATTGGAAGTGGTTGTTGAAGAAGAGGGATTAAGGGAATTTTGGTTCCAACAGGATGTGGCTACAGCCCACACAGCCCGAAATTCTCTAAACGCTTTAAGAGAAATGTTTCCTGGACGTCTAGTGTCTTTGAGAGGTGACGTGGGGTGGCCTGCGCGATCGCCCGATTTAAGCATATGCAACTTCTTTCTTTGGGGATATCTAAAGGAAAAGTGTTTAAATGTCGCCCCCAAAACCTGCTAGAGCTAAGGGAGCAGATTGTTGAAGAAGTAAACGCGATACCCCGCGAAATGTGTCAACGGGCTGTTGAAAACTTCAGAAATCGGCTCCAGCAATGTATTGCAGCTAACGGCCGCCATCTTAAAAACATTATTTTTAAAAATTAATGAGTATGAAATGGCATATATACCCTGGTTTCTTTTTTATAACTCTTCAAAACTGCTCAATTGGTTCTGCCGTATCCTGTATTACGTGTGTTCTACTTTTAACCCTACTGTGGTAGTGTGGAGTCTGTGAGACTTCACAGATTTTAATTCTTCGTTTATTTCGGTAATTAATTTGAATATGTTCGTGTTTGTTTCTTTACCTTCCTAACTTTGTAGTATACTACAGAATATTACGCGCAAGTAGCGGATGGTTACTTTTGCTTAATTATAAATATTTCTTTTTCTGTGCATGTACTATTTATTCCATATAAAAAATATTAATTCGATAAAAAGAGAAAAGTTTAAAAGTTTTTTCAACGAAATAGACACAGGAGTGTTCAAATAAGTATGTGTATAAAACATGCAAATATGATTTATTAACGTTGTGTAAATAAACATTATTATATGTTAATTTAATTATTTTTATGTAGGTTTATGCATATACTCAAAAGAAGTATAGTTTATTTTTTATGTATATTTTGTATGGATTATGTAGTTTATAAAAATGTGTGAATTTAAACTTAGTATATACTTTCTAAAATGTAACAAACATTCATATTCCACTTTAATGTATGTTAAATGGCGTAATGTTAATAGAAATACTATATTTAAAAAAAAATCTTTCAGACGCTAATATTAAAGGCGAATATATTAACGGAGTCTGTCAGACTCCGCGGCACCGGTAAAATTACATCAGGGTTAATATAAAACTCCAATATTTATTTCCAGTCATCAATTTTAAAATGTAAACTGCGAACTACATGGTTATGATTGAGAGTAAAATGCTTCCGATTGACACGATTTTTCCAAGCGTTATATCTTGGGGATCCTTTTCTTTCCGGGGAAAATTATGTAATATTTACAGTGAAATTCTTTAAGTTGTTATTAAAATTAGGCGGCATGACATTAAATAGCGAAGAATATATAATTTAGTAAACCTTGTAAGGTCTACACAAACTACGCAACTGCACTCATCTGCAGCGGGCAAGCTCAACCAACTCGTGTCGGTATGACGTCACACGCTAGTTGTCACATATTCGCGGTTGAATATCTCAAGAAGTATTGTCTGTAACAAACTGAGGTTTGCACTGTTGCTCTCATATATTTTTTTTTCTATTTTTTAGTGCAAAGTTGTTTTTTTGGTTTAGACCTCCTTTAAGTACAATACATAATTAAATATTATAAAATAAGATAAATGGATTGCTGCTCTGATAAAAAAGTATCTTTTATATTTTAAAATGAGGTTTAAATTTTTTATTTTATATTTAAAATTTAATAAAACAATTTATTCTTTTTTTTTCATGTTAGACAAAGTAATTACTTTTTCTATAGTCTATATACAAAGTAACCATTTGCGCTCTCTTTTGTCAACGCAAAATGTCACTTTGCCGCTCTAGAGCGACAAAGTAGAAAAAATGCTCGCTCCTCAAATTTCTAATTATACAATGTTGAGAAATGTTAGTTAGCTACATTCTTAATGGAAACGTCTAGTCAGGAATTAATGACACTGTAGTTACACATTACCCACTTAACAAGTCAATCTGACATATAACTGCTCTGTCGGTTCATTTACAAAAACGAAAGTATAAAATGCTTAGATTAGATTGAAGCAATAGCTCAAGAAGAATGGAAAATACCGATAAGTAAAAATAAATAAAAAATCATTTTTTGTTATGGTGGAGGACCCCATTGTGGCGACTGTAGAAAAAATCTTGTGTGTGTTTCGAGCGCAAATGGACATTTTGCGCTCTAAATACACAAATAGCTATAGGGCGCGAGCAGACACGTGACTCGAGGGACCTTGACGTGCTTGGAATCAGCTGATTTGTGTGCACATGTCATTTTGACAAGAACAATGTCATGTTGACAAGACCAATGTTTTGACTTATTTTGATTTTTAACTGCTAAAATGTTATTATTTTTAATTACATGTGTTTTACTGCCTAAAAATAGTAAAATATTAACATTTTAGCAATTCAAAATCAATAAATAAAATAAATAAATATATATATATATATATATATATATATATATATATATATATATCATCACGGCATATTACCCATTGCTGGGTGTGCCAATCTGCTTTGTTACACAGATATCGGTAATGATGAAATATTTGCACCGTGCGGGCGCTTACCAGGCGTCACCTCACGGGCACTCATTGCTGGCGTGGAGAGTGCACCACAAGGGTCAATTTTGTGCCATTTAAAATTGGAAATATTTGGCGTCGGTCGGGATCGAACCCGGTTCCCCAGATTCGCGACCTGACACTCAAGCACGCGGCCACGAGACCCCATAAATCAAAATAAGTCAAAATATTGGTCTTGTCAAATTGACAATGTTCTTGTCAAAATGACATGTGCACACAAATCAGCTGATCACAAGCAAGTCAAGGTCGCTTGAATCACCTGTCTGCTCGTGCCCTATTTAAAGAGTGTGAATAAATTTGGATTTGAAAATTTCTATTTACAAAGCAAAAATATATCACTATCATTTTAAATAAAACAGTCATTTTAAAAGGGGTCATCACCAATTTCTCTATAAGTTAATTTTTTGGCTGATTCGCATTGCTCGGGTGTTTCGACTATGTTTTCCGTATGAAAACAAGATAAGCGGATTTACATCTCCACATTCAATAATGAACTTCGTACAAATAAAAATTTACTACTTATTGAATTTGCTAAAAGCTTTCACCGATATGGAAGATTCATGTCCCTCTACAATAAAATCTAATGTTTTATTTCAGATCGAATGCAGTGACGGAGTAATTGGCTTCGGACGTAAGAAGCGCTCAATCCCGACATTACCTCCAGATCCAAACAAGGTATTCGAAATCACCATCACTTCGTTCATCAAAGTCAACTACGAAGACGAGTCTGAAAACTTCGAAGAACTTTTCAAGAATCAAACAAAACAATTAAAAGACAAAAAACTCATTGTTGGAGATGAAGTAACAGAAGAAGACAACCAGTTATCTTTTAAAACGCCAGAGAGTAAACCAGCGAATTTCGGGAAGTCGGTAATTGAAGAATTGCAGTATACGGCGATTGTAGCCGAAACAAGCTCATCCAGTAAACACGAAGTCACGTTGGCAACGCTTTTTGTAACTCTATTGCTCGCATATTTGTACTAATTAAACTAAATACCGTATAGGGGTGTGAAATGATACTCTTCAGTTATTTGATATTGCAGAAGCTGTGATAATATTTCTTTTAGTTCATAGCAAAGTTAAATAAACTATTTTTAAGTTGGTATACAGCTACGTTTTACTGCCATTTTATACGTTTTAGCTTCATAAAGCTGAAAATACAGTAAACACTACCCTTATAAATATTAAAGTAAAACGAAGAACTTATTTAAAATGATGTAAAACAAGTTTACGAAGGTGGTTTAAAAATTCCGTGAAAAATTAAAAATACATAGTCGGGACATTTTATTTTATTTTTTAACGTAGTCTCCGTTTAGGCTTATACACTTAGCCCAACGTCGAACCAATTTGTTGATTCCTTTCGAATATAAGGATTGGACTAACTATGAAAAATAGGCATTTGTTTTCGCATTCATCACCTAGTTTAAATAAAGTCTCCTTCCCGCCATCCACTTATTCATATTGGGAAACAAATAATAGTTCGAGGGAGCGAAATCAGGATAATAAGGGAGATGTGGAACAGGTTAGGTCCCTAACTTCATAAATTTTTTTACTACAACTCCTGGATCTGAGTTGCGTTCGAGCCTGCTAAAATATTAAGTACCACTGCTTCCAAATGTCATATTCAAATTTCGTATAACTGTCTTTCTTTAAATCAGGGCCCCGGAACGAAAAGATTTTTCAAATTGTTTCGATTCGCTTCGATAAAAATAATTTAGTTTCGGTTAATATCGTTCCAGCTTAAAAGATATGTCGTCTCCGTTCAACGCGAAAAATAAATTTTGTCCCGAACGGGTTATTTCGTTCCAGATATTCTTATATAAATCCGGCACAGAAACAGAAACGAAACGATATTCTTAGTCTTCTTGCTACTGGAGCGAAAACGATATAACCGAAATAAAAATACCGGTTAATAACGTTATTATTTTTTCCTAATACACATTTTAAATATCATAAAATTCTCACGACAATAGGTTACCAATAGAAGAAAATAATTTGCGGCTTCTTGCATAACGGAGTTACAAGACTTTTTAATCCACCAATCCCGGAAGGATATCTTGAGGTGTGATGATATTATTACAAAATAAAACTGGTTGCTAGGTTTTAAAAATACTACTAGTGAGTTACAAAATTTGTTTGAATTATTGTAATTTTGACACTTTAGAGTTGACTTTTCACTGTCAACAAATTTAGGTTAGCGAAGGTGTCATCCGAGATCATCATTTATATCGTACAGTGCAATGTGTTGTAGCAGCTGTGTAAAATGTGTTAAACGAAAATATTATTGTCATTTGAATTCTTTGAGATTAAAATAGCAAATGGTGGTTCTAAATTTAATTTGACACTGACATTTTTCGAAAACTACACTCGCCCACACATTTTAAAGAAGATTTGATTCATATAAAACCATAGCAACGTAAAATTACGGCAAACACACGTTAAAGGTGTAGGTCTCTGATTGGTCAATTGGTCTTTTCTCGAATATCTTTTAAGCTAGATTTTTTTCTTTGAAATTACACATCCGAGTGCAGTCTCGTTTTTCCTCATTCGCTCTGGGGCGCAAGTTGTGAGACAACCTGTATATTTTTAACTTATTTATTATTGTAATGATAAAATGTATAATTCAGTAAATCTCTTCCGACATGAGATATACCGTGTGTCTGTCTTAAAGGTGTACATAGGAGATTAACATGGGAAATCAGTTTTTTTGCAAATTCCTGCTCGCCTAATTATTTTAAGCAAAACTGCGTCAAATAAAAGTTTTAGGGCATAAAATTCTGCATCTAATTCAATAAACAGAATTACCTTTAGATGTTTTGTAACGACAGTAATTAAATATGAAAATGTTGAAAATTACGTTGAAAATATCGACTGCCATGGAATTGAACAAAAAATAAATAAATGCTTGACGTTTTATCTTTCACAATGTAAGTTAACTTATTTGACGTGTCTGATAATTTGATTTAAAATATATCGTTAATTATGATAGTAAGAGAAATATTATACTAGATTAATAAATAAAGTTAAAAAATACAGTTTTGTATAAATAATATGAATTTATTATAAATTCAACTGCGTAACAAAATTATATATGATGCTGTGATGTACTCCCCTCATTTCCAATACAACTATTACTACAGAAGGGGACTACACTTATTCCTAACACTCTTTCTTCCAGTAACGCACGTTTTCTTCCTCATCTTATATTCTGATTACGCGGCTCACATGTATTTTTTGTAGACACATTAGCAGTTTTCAAATTTTGTCACGAATTTAGCAATTGTAAAATCGCGCTTTTCATTAGTATTAATATTCATTTTCTAATAATTCCAGACAAAACTAGTGACAAATTCAAATTGTCAGAAACGTCAAATAAGTTCACTTTGTGACAGAAAAAACGTCAAGCATTTATTTATTTTTTGTTCAATTCCATGGCTGACGATATTTTCAGCGTAATTTTCGACATTTTCATATTTAATTTCTGTCTTTACAAAGCATGTAAAGGTAATTCTGTTTATTGATTTAGATGCCGAATTTTATGCCCTACAACTTTTATTTGATGCGTTTTTGCTTAAAATAATTAGGCGGGCAGGAAATTGCAAAAAACTGATTTCCCATGTTAATCTCCTATGTACACCTTTAAAATAGACACACGGTATAATATTTAAATTCTTTAAAAATAAATTCAAAATAAAGTGTGTATTAGGAATAAAATAATAACATTATTAACCGGAATTTTTATTTCGGTTATATCGTTTTCGTTCGAGCGAGAAGATTATGATATTAAGAATATCGTATCGTTTCTGTTTCTGTTCCGGATTTTTTTTCGTTGTTTCCTTTATTGTGTACCTTTTGTTTCGCCCTGGGTCCCTGCTCTCTAAATTTATAGTGTTAGTAAGACAAAGATGAAGCTATTAGACATACGTATCGAAGAAAGAATGATGAAAACCATAATAAGTAAGACAGAGATAAATATACAATTACTTGTTTTTTTGCGGTTGAGAAATTAATGACGTGAAGGTCATAAGATCGTAATTGATATGTATCCATGTTCCGTCCTTAGTGACGAAACGACTGGTAAAGTTCTGTGGATTCCATTGACACAGCTGTGAATTGCCCTTGGAATATAATAATAATTCTTTATTGTATTTAACTTTTTAAGTATTACAATTGATATTGATGATGGTGAGTCAGTTTTACCTTACATTTTTGATACATTTTGCGTTACGTTGATGGAGATGAGATGATGAAAGGACAGTCACAAACATCCAAGCCCCTGGTGTGAATCGAATCCACGACCCCAAGAACCGAGCGGTGATGGTCGCTTCGAGCGCTGCAGATGCACGCTTCCTCAACTCACTCGGCCACCGAGGTGGCTGCCCTTGGAATATACGATCTCATAAATTTATGGAATTTATTCGACTTTTTCGTTTCAAACGATCCGATTTGGCTGAAACTTGCTGTTATTTCTCTGTATTTTTAAATCATCTTCGTATATATTTAAGCTTAATCTGATAATAATTTACTGTGTAATATAAATGCGTATTTTTACAGACTTTTCAAATGAACTTTTGTAGATTTTTGATGATAAGCCACACCCCTATTATGTTTTCAATATTTTTGACTACTGGCGCAAATTTCATTAAATTAAATATTTAAAGTGACGAGATAAAAACTTACAACGAAATGCTTACTAATTATTACCATTAATACTAATTGAGATCAGTATAGAATTATTTTGACGGTACATCGGCTTTAATTTTGCTTTATTACTGATTTATAGACTATTAACAAATTTTATTTGCATTGAAATATTTTTGTAATGATGGACCGTTGAAATGATTCGGTATAAATTTTGCATTTCATATGCTTCTGTAGTACTAATGTAGTAGATTTTAAATTAAAATCATGGATATAAAGCCTGTTTGACACGATCATAATTTATTATCAAATTTGTTAACAAATTTCTTACAAATTGTTTAATTTGAAACAAATGTTATCTTCTACTCCATTTTAAATTTCATTATAAATTATAATAACAAATTTGTTAACAAAATTATGACCGTATCAATGGACTTAAAAAACTGATATGTTGCATTCTTGTTGGGTTGTCGTTCAAAAGATTTAAAATTTAATTAATAACTTTTTATGAATGAAATAAAATCTGAATGATACTCTTATACAGCTAGTATGCAGCATATAGTAAGAATAGAGAACAAAAGAGATGAAGTTTTTATCATAAAGATAAAAGATGTAAAAGAGAAAATGTAGGAAGAAAATAAATACCTTTCGCAGAGGCAAAGAAGAAATTGAGGCCCTGCAAGGAAAGACGTCCGACACGCGACGGGGCAAGTGATATTTCGTAAGCTGATGGATTTTTTCCATCTTTCAGTGCCTTTGCACGTAAACGTGAATTTGTATATAAAGTTGATGATGCGCAGGACTTGCGTTAGGCCAGTGTTGTTTTGTCCGGATACTTTGTTTTGTCCGTTTCAAGTTTCAACCATAATCAAAATACGAATATATCGTCCAATTTATTTGCAAATTAATAGTTCAAAATGAGACTAATTAACAATAAAATATATTATGCACATTTGTAGTAATAATTTGAACTATAAAAAATCTAATGTGGACACCACACGACTTCCTTGTACGCAAGACTAATATGAAGTATAGACTCAATTATAAAATTGCACGTATTTGACGTAATTTGACAATAACATCTATTTTTTATTTTTTTGTTATTTTTTATCCTAATCCATAGCAAGCTTCATTACAAAAACCAAAAAGTATATAAGTTTTAAATTTGCATATCTCGCTTATACAAAGGGCTAATTTAATAATACTTGATCAAAATAAAACCATTTTATTTAAGAAAAACTGTTAACAACTTCAGGTATGTCACTTCCGGTTAGCTTGTTTTAACCAAAATCTGCTATGTTATTCCAATTGATATAAAAGTCTTATATACTAAATTTGAAAAGTTTTGGATTATATTTTAATATAGTTTTTCATTAAAATCTTTAAATAAAGTACCATTTCTGGAAATTATGTAATGACCAAAAAGGGAGGTGCACAACTAGATGTTATAGAAGTCCTAAATACAAAATTTCAACTTTCTACGGCTTACCGTTTTTGAGTTATGCGAGATACGTACATACGTACAGACGTCACGACGAATTTAGTCAGAATGGATTCAGGGATAGCCAAAATGGATATTTCCGTTGAAATCTGGAAACCGAAATTTTTCGCGAATACAATACTTCCTTTACTTTGTACAAGGAAGTAAAAAATACACATCAAAATAAAGTTCGAAAATAATTTTAGCGCGAAAAGAAAGTGATGCAAAGTAAAATAGGCAAGTTACAAAGTATTCTAGGCAAATGAACAATAAAAAAAATATTTAACCATACTTTGGTGGGATTCTTTAAGTAACCAGAATGTTTTGTTTTGTGAATACCATTTCATAAATTGTATTGACAATCTGTGTAATCCAAAAATGAATTTACCTTAACATCCGAACAAACTTATGGCTGTATTACACTTAACGATAAATCGACCGATTTATTGATCGACTGCGACCTTCAATTCATGGGTGCGTGTAATACAGAAAAATCGATCGATTTATTTACGAAAATAAATTGATCAATAAATTGATGAAATAGAACGAGTTCTATTTTCTGTGATTTTCCGTCGATTTTTTGGGGAATTTTTGGTTTCTTTTCTAGTGTCAACTCTATAGTATTTGACATTTCAAACTATATTTAATGTGTGCTTGATTCCAAGGTTATTATTATGTATATTCACTAGTTTTAATCATTTTTAATAAATATGCTACAAGAAAGACTACACTCCAAAAAAATACAAGAAAACTGAAGCGCTGCTAGGCTAAACTCTAATCTCAGAAATATATAAAATTGAGTTAATTGCTAGTCCTAATTTCAACACAAATAAATTGATAGAAAATCGTTGTGTAAATTCTCAACGACTTGTAAGATAAATAGATAGATTTATCGGGCAATAAATTGAAAGATTTATTGTTAAGTGTAAAACCGCTATTACAGTGTTGAAATATGTTTTAAGTTCATGTTATTAAAAAAAAAAATAGCTTCAAATACGTTCATTTTTCATCCCAATTCTGTAACAAAGTAGAACTCTTAGCAACATTGCTATTGCAAAAAACCAATAATAATTGCAAACACTTAAGAAAATATGAAAATGATAGGCTTCATTTGTTTCTCTTGACTATTGACCGAATAGAGGTGATTATCAAACAAAATACTAAAAATATATGATTTGTAGAAATCCCCAATTTTTTTTAAATATCAACTAACATTATTTTTTACATATTTTGCTTCGGGAGAAGAATGAAAAAATCGAAAATTATTAATATTAGCTGTTAATAATATTGTGTTATAAAGACTTTTTCTGAATTTAATAAAATATTGTTAAATACAAGTAGGTAAGCATGCATTTTAAATTGGGGTATGTGTGTACCCCACCAAAGTATTAATGCAATTATGTTTCACCGGAATAGTTATGTTTAAATAATTTGATGGAAAAGTTTGAACAACTTGTACTAATTATAAGATGTTTTTTTGAATATTTGTGTATGTTTGTGTATGAAACTGGGACGATATGATTTTTGGACGAAACAACACGCACCGAAAATGGCCCACACTTGGCCTAGCACACCAGGGCACGCATTTCAAACTCTTCCCGAAATAAGTAAGGTAATTCGTATGACAGAAATTCAAAAAACGTACCAATAACTTGTGTTAACCTCAATATGAAATACTATCTCAAATTGTAAATTTCTGTAATAGCATGTAAAAGAAAATTTGTAGTATTTTTCATTCTTTACTATTCTTTTTGTAAATAGGTTTTAGACATATCTCTATATTCCTTAATAATTTTCTATTTATTTAGGAAATTTATTACATAAGCTATTTTTTCATTGTAACAAATATTTCATTTTCGTCACTGATAAGTTTGAAATGAAGTCGTCCTGGTGAATATGAACATTAGTTTATCGTAAGTTAATAATACTAAGATAATTATAACATAACTAGTCTGTATTTTGTAACAAAATTATGGTTAATAAATAAGTAACAAATTAATTTTTTTGTGTATTTTATTTATCTGCCTGTCACCTTTTACCATTTCCAACCAGACTCACCGAGCATGCGCTAAGTCCGTTATTAAAAGAGTTAGAAGGGCCGGACAAATTTTATTAGGCTAATTTAAACCTGTAGAATAAGAATCCGTCGTCAGATTATCCCTAAGGGCCGTTTTAAGCCCTCCGCTTACGGGTCGAATTTAGTATAATGGAGTATGTTTCGCCCTCCTAGCCCTAATAGTTTCGGAGTTACATTACGTAATGTCTAATGTATTTTTTTAACAATATTCGAAAAATTCCGTTCACGTATATAGTTTTTAAAATGGCCACTAGGGTGCAGCACCTGTCAATAAACGTAAATAAAGTAAAAACAAAAAAGTGATAGGAACCATTTTTTCTAAAGTGTGCATAGATGGTACCTGAAAGTAGCATCTATGCACGATTAAATTTTTTTTTTGGGTGCATAGATGCTACCTGAAAGTAGCATCTATGCACGATTAAATTTTTTTTGGAGTGCATAGATGCTACTTGAAAGTAGCATATATGCACGATTAAATTTTTTTTTTGGTGCATAGATAATACCTGAAAGTAGAATATCAAATTCCCAATAGGTATTTCAAATGAAGCATCCATGTACGGTTCACTGAATTTAAATTTCCCAAGAGGTATATCAAATGAAGCATCCATGCACAAAGCACTGAGTTTAAATTCCCAATAGGTATATCAAATGAAGCATCCATGCACGATTAACTTAGTTTAAATTCCCAATAGGTATATCAAATGAAGCATCCATGAACGAAGCACTGAGTTTAAATTCCCAAGAGGTATATAAAATCCATGCACGATGCACTGAGTTTAAATTCTCAATAGGTATATAAAAAGTAGCATGCATGATTCACAGAATTTAAATTCCCAATAGGTATATCAAATTGATAGCATAGGAGAAGTAAATCATACTTACTGTACAATATTTGCAATGTGGTAATCAGTCTTACGCTCTTACAAGTGATCCCTTGCATTGTTCAAACACAAAAATCCCTACAAAAGGATAAACACAGGCTCTGAAAATAAATGAATTTACAATTTTGAGTTTTTTCCGTTCTTTTATTGTATAACAGGTAATACATACATACATACATATTTAAATTAATAAAAATACATAATACATTACATTTCATTTACAAATTATATTTCATTTTTTCTACAAATATCCAGAGATCCTTAAGTGGTTCTGAGCCTTTGTAGAACCTGTAATAAATAAAAAAATTATTAAACACAGTTAACCAATCGATAGTATTACAATTATTTATTTGCTTTATTGTAAGTAACAACATCCAAATTCTGGTGTCGCCAACACAACACCTCCCGCTATTTACAGCCCGCGTCACAAAAAAGATTAAGTTTTTTGGATTAGCGAATTTTACTCTAATTTTGACAGTTTATTTCTTAAAATATAGTCTAATCTAATCCAAGTAACTACCATTTTTTTAAACCCCTCAATGGGATTAAATCCCAGTTACAGAGTGGGTTCACATTCACACACATTCATGCCTTAGTGGGATTCGAACGCAGAGCCTCGAGGGCCCTCGTGACATGAGGCGTTGCTCTAACCATTGAGCCACGGGAGCTATAATAAAATGAAAATTTTAAATACCGGGATAGAATAGAATTCACTAATCCAAAAATGAGGATTAGCTTAAACATTTTTGTGAATCGTTAATTTTTATTAATCTATATACATACTTACATATTTACGTATACTGGAAACTGTATTGAATTCCCTTTCTATTGTTCTATTTACTTTTTTCTTTTTAAAACGTACCTAAAATTATTTTGAAATGATTAGTTCTTTGATAGTGACATTTATCTTATCTGTCAGTTACATACATTTGAATAACTGCGTTTTGTTTGTTTAAAGCGTAGACTCTGGGATTTAAATTATAGATAATTTTACAAATTTATCCGTAAAATATATATAAAAAGTATTAATGCATAACTATAGACAATTCAATAATCTTTAATTTTTATAATAATATTAATCTCGAAAAAATAATATTTAAAGGTATTTTTCTAAGAAAAACTATTTTGAGCTTCTAGTAAAGTACCATTTCGGTTATCCGATTTTCACCAAAATCTAATGATCTCTTTTCATTACAGAAAAAGTTCATAATAATAATAATAATAATAATAATAATAATAATAATAATAATTTTATTCCCAACAGAAACCATTTACAGGGAAATAATGAGTACAAAAAAATATAGGTAAATAACATTTAACAAATTATAATAAAAGATAAAAAAAATTAGAAAAAAATATCTTCATAAGTGTTGACGGCATTTCGGCATATCACGTGGACCGGTGAGTTGGCCAGGGCATTGGTGTTTGCAGTAGGCAGATGGAAAGACCTGTTTTGTCTGGAAACCAACCTTGGAACATATAAACAAATACACGACAATAACTGAGGGCAATCAATTTTGTTCGCTAGTAGAAATTTTAAAAATTTAGCTGACTGTAGTTCTCGTCTGGTGTTAAGAGATGACATGTCGTGACGCTGCAATAACCTGTCATGGTCTATACCGCGTTCGGGATATATTCTATCCTGTTTATATGACAGATATTTCATGAAACGACGATGTATACTGTTAAGTGCAGATGATTGATAATCATATGTAGGGTACCATATTATAGATGCATAATCGAGTTTACTTTGAACGAATGAAAAATATAAGGTTTTTAGTAATGAAACATCATCGAAAGGTTTAGCCACTCTTATGATAAAGCCGAGAGTTTTACTGGCGGACGAGCAAATATTATTCGTATGCTCAGTAAATTTGAGATTGTGAGAAAATGTCACACCAAGATCTTTCACGGAGGTTTTTTGTGTTAGACTAATATTGTTCATTTTATATTGAAAATATATTGGCATGTGTCTACGCGAGTAAGTAACATAACAACATTTGTTGACATTTAAAATGAGCTTGTTATTTAGGCACCAAGTGGTCATATAATCTAGATTTCTTTGTAAGGCCAAGGTATCGTCTGCTGTATTGATGCTAGAAAAAATTTTGACATCATCTGCATAGGCAAGCACGGGACATGTAAATGACTGTAATAAATCATTTATAAATAAGATAAACAATAATGGACCTAAATTCGAGCCTTGAGGCACACCGGACGTCGAGATAAAATGCTGTGACGAGTACCCATTATACGAGACGAAGCAAATTCTGTCTGTGAGGTAAGAATGTATTAGTTCTACTAAGTTTGATGCAGCTCCATAAGTACTAAGTTTTTCTAGTAGCAGGCCATGGTCAATACAGTCAAATGCACGAGAGAAATCTGTATATACTGTATCAATTTGTCCCCGCTGATCTAGTTCCTCTGAGACGAATTGTGTGAAACAAGCAAGGTTAGTTGTAGTTGACCGGCCTTTGACAAATCCATGTTGATGAAAAGACACTAAGGACTTTGTGTAAAAATATATTGCGTTATATATAACTTTTTCGAAAATTTTCGCAAAAGTGTTTATCACCGAGATTGGTCTGTAGTTGTTAATATATGTTTTATCGTCTTTTTTGAAAACAGGCGTAATTACAGTTCTCTTCCACCGCTCTGGAAAAGTATGGCTAGAAATTGACAAATTTATTATAATTGACAACGGTTTCGAGAAAGCATATCTGCAGTCTTTGACAATGAAACACGGAATGCGATCCTCGCCAGCGGAGGTTTTGTTCGGTAATTGCGACATTGTAGATGTTAGGTCATCCTCGCTAATTGTAGATAGGTTGAATGGTAGGTAATTTGACATGTTTTGCGAGTAAGTGTATGATGAACTTGGTGAAAACAGCGTAGAAAAATGTTTTGCAAAAGCTTCAACGATATCTTGCGGGGAGCTATACGACATTGTATCGTCTTTAAGGATGGGAGGAATTCGAGTAGTGTCCTGTTTGCTGTTCACATATTTCCAGAATTCGGAAGGGTTACTCTTGACAGATGCTTCGACACTAGATAGGTAACATTTATGGGCATAATTAATTTGTTGCTTAGTGATGGTTCTTAGTCTTTTAAATTCATTTAAATAGTATTGACATTTATATATAATATAAGGTTTCAATTTTTTTTTATAGTATTTGAGTTAGATTGGAGGATCCACACACACATACTCGTACACACAGACATCATCGTGAAAATGTTAAAATTGGATTCTAAGGACCTTAAAACGTGGTCATTTACCAAAATCTCGATATGTGATTTTTAGCACGATCCCTATACTTCCCTTACCAAGGGTAGCGGGAGGTAAAAATGAGTACAAGACCCCATTGGATATAGCGTAAATATTGTTTTTCTACAGTCTATATACAAAGTAGCCAATTGCGCTTTCTTTTGTCAACGCAAAATGTCACTTTGCCGCTCTAGAGCGACAAAGTAGAAAAACGCTCGCTCCTCAAATTTCTAACTATACAATGTTGAGAAATGTTACTTGGTTACATTCTTAATGGAAACGTTTAGTCAGGAATTAATGACACTGTGAAAATAAAATAGGGCATTCATTTACAAAAACGAAAGTATAAAATGCTTAGACTAGATTGAAGCAATAGCTCAAGAAGAATGAAAAATACCGATAAATAAAAATAAATAAAAAATAAATTTTTGTTATGGTGGAGGACCCCATTGTGGCGACTGTAGAAAAAATCTTGTGTGTATTTCGAGCGCAAATAGACATTATCGATTTCGAGAGAATGCCTCGCTCCTGCGTCGCGCGGCAATAACCTCTCAATCGAAAATGTCCCATTTTGCGCTCTTAATACACAAATAGCTATTTCCACGGCTTTCCTGAATTTCCTACTCTCAATAATTCGTGACCTTTGCAAAAATTTAATATGTTAACCTAGAAAACTTTCAATAATATTTAATTCATATTAATATCACATCCCATATTATTAATATCCCTTCCATGATTGGATGCAACAATAAATAACATTTGAACCCGCCCTTATTTTATCAAATCAGCATCGATAAACAACATGTGAGTGCCGACGTGCCCCTGAAATGTCCTATCCCAACAAGACAGCTCGCAGGATAACCGAGCATCCCCGAAACTTTCCGAAGGTGCAGATCCGGAGCTCGGCGTGGTACATAAACGCACCAGCGTGACTGCATGCTCCAGTCAGCGTCGCGGTGTCCTGCGGAAACTCCGGCGTCGCTCCGGGCGTCATTTTAGCGGGAACTCGCAACGGTAACAGGTTATTGATGTTTACCGGTCTGTTGTCGATTTTATTCACAGGGAAAGTTTCTTCACATCACGAGGTTTTCTCTTCGTTCGATTGATCGCGATATTGGTAAGTAAACTTTGTCTTCTTCGCAGGAGTTTTTTGTTTTCAAGTTATTTCAGCGTTTCTGTGCTGAAAGGAAACTTGGATATTATTTTTTGCTATCGGTTATTTTGTTTGATTAACAGTTGCTATACGAGAAGTTCGATAGATTTAGTTCTGGTTTTGACTGTTCGTTGAATTAAAGTTATGGCTGAAGTTGAACTGCTGCTGCAAATAAAAGTAAACAGTTGTACGTGAATTTTCCTCTAGGATGTTGTTGTAGATATAAGTTTGCACTATAAATCATGCAAATTGTATGTGTTTGTCATTGAATTACACGACAACGTTTTATAGATTTATATATGTGATTATGAATACAAAATGAAATTTGTTTAAATAATGTATTGTTTCCAAACGTTGTACTTTTTATAATGTATTATTTTAATATTAATAAAACATATATACATATTTTTATTTCATTTACCATATGAATCCATAATTCACTTATCTATCCTAAATTACATTTTTATCGCCTCATGCACATTAATTTTTTTCATTTCTTACACAGTTTTATTAATTATAATTATGTGAAAATCTTTTCTAAAACATATTTCCAAACAATTTTACTCCTCATCTAACAATAATACATCGTGTTACAATGTGTGATATTGAGTTTTTTTTACACGAAACTAGTGCTTGCCATATGAGCCGTAGGTGAGTGTAAACATGCTTCACACATATGTTGTACACCATTCTTTTTTTACTATCAAAATCAATAAATGTATTCAAAAATTTGAAAATATTATATCTGTGCTATCAAACAACTGTCAATTTAAAATATCCCGTAAGTAAAATCATAGTTAGTAGGTACAATTATCTTATTAAATATGTTGAAAGATTGAGGCACAATATTATCTGTTCTTAATTTAGCTGCCACTTATTATTTTACTGATCTAATATCAAAAATGAAAAAGCTCTTTTTTATTACCCTGAGGTGTAAACACTTCTTTAGATATCTCTACTTTGCTTTCGTTATTATTTTAATTTGTTATTCACATTCCAATGCTGTCTAACATCTAATATTATCCACAAAAATTGTTTAATAGCATCAGGCTAGAATTACACATTTTACCTACCTCCATGTAGAGCAATTCCTTTAGGTAAATAATCTTTATTAGGTACTCAAAATATAATAATTGTAAAAATAATTTATACTTAGGCTTTGTCCGTAATTGCATTTTATTCCTTCAATATTTAAATCCTCAAATTTTGGGTTTTGCATGACTACGCCTTAAAGTTGTTTTACACTAATTAAACAAATTGCTCGTGTTGCTACAATTTGAAAAATCTGATGTGGCCAACACCAAACCTCTCGCTATTTAATTTTTATTTATTTAAATATACATACTTAGAAATTTAGTTATTGCGGAAAATGTTTTAAGATGCATTCCATATAACTATGGTTCTATTTACTATTTTATTTTTAAAACGTTAATATTATTAACTTGAAATGATTAGTTCCTTGACAGTGACATTTACCTATCAGTTACATACATTTGAGATATGAACTGTGTAACCAAGGAGTTTTGCTTGTTTAAAGCGTAGGCTCCGGGATCAACATTTAGATAATTTTATAAATTTATATATAAAATATATAGAAAAAATATTTATGCAAATCTATAGAAAATTTAATAATCTTTAATTTTTATAATAACATAAATTTTGAAAAAATAACATTTGAAGGTATTTTTCGAAGAAAATATATTTTGAGTTTCAAGTAAAGTGCCATTTCCGGTTATTTTATATACACCAAAATCTAATGATCTCTTCCCATATTAGAATAAGGTGCAAATATAAGGTTTCAAAATTTTCTGAATGACAGTATTTGAGTTAGAGTGGAGGATCTACACACATATAATACTAACAGTTAATTTTAAACATTAAATTGTTATTTGCACTTTTGTTGTACTAAAGTGTTACGTTGCAAACAAACAGAAATAATTAATACACTATTTGGAGTTGTAGCATCGGTATCTATGATGCAGACATACAGTATTGGCCATGCCATAAATATAACACCCTTCAATATTAGTCTCAAGTAAGAATGGAAATTTTAGAAATAAATTAATGATTAAAGTTTTCTTGAAAACAACCACTTGGATTTACTAGATTATTTTCTTAATTTCATGTAATTGTTATAGCATAGGTCTTAATAAGACTCAATGGCGGTGCGTCAGATGAAGCAGGTGAAACTAGGCTTCACCAGTTAAATTCAATACTTTTGTAAAATTTTATATATTTCTTTTTTATTAAAATGTATTGAAGTGCTATAAGTCTATTACAAGTATATGAACTCACAAACAATTACTGTTACTATAATATGCCAAATGACCATTCAAATAGCGTTATTTTCACGCAAAGAGGCCAAATTGTGCTGTCCTCATGGGGAATATGTAAGTGCGAGTGCGATGGAACAATGTTCGGAAGTTCCCTCTCTACGCCCTACTTTACTGCCGGTAAGCCAAGCAGTGACTTGGCCTCTCTAGTTCCGAGCAGATCGCACGGCAAGTGCTACAGCAGAAAGTACTTGCTTCAAACAAGTATATTTATATTATTTTTAAATAGTTTTTGAAAAAACCATTTAATAATTACTAATTATTGTTACTGTTGTTATTTTTTTATGTTTTCATAAATTTAAAACTATTTATTTTTATTTTAATTGTATTTTTAATTTTCACAATTATTTAAACTAAACATTTATAAATAGAAACAATGTATAGCTGTTGGTCATGAATTGTAGAATTCTACAAATACCAACAACAAAGAAAAGACAAATTAAACAACAATACGAACTATTTACAACAATGAGAATTATTTAACTGAACTGGTATATTTTAAGAAAAAAGTTAAAGAGTAATGTTTGTATTTCTTTTCAAATTCCAAAATTCCTACAAGATCCAAATTTTTGCTTTATTTACGTGCCTATATCCAACGACAATAGAGTATATAACATGATAATTAATTTCCTAGATACAAAACACCGAATTAATAATGTTCATAAATACACATTCCAGTCCGTTAGCGCTCGAGGGAAATTGTCTTATTAAGCAGAATGAATTGTTTACGCGGTGGTTTATTTATCCGGTAACTACACTAGCGACGCCTGATGCCGCAGCGCCCAAATATATTTTCAGAGCCCAACGCCCGTCGCCAACCTAACTCGGCGTGTTTAGCCCAAATGATCAAGTAGATCATTAAAAGCGTAAATTACAAACAATCACGAACTATAACGATCTTATCTGCATTAACAATTTTGTTCGCTCTACCTAGTTCATTTACTATTTAAAAGCCTGTTATTTTTTATTTGTTAGACTTCAGGAATTATAGCCTTAAATAAATGTCAAATACATACATACATACATACATACATACATACATACATACATACATAAAATCACGCATTTCCCACATAGTGGGTTAGCACAAACCCGAAAGAATAAAAATAACAACAACCAAAAAATAATCAGGTACTTTGGATATTATTGTATGAATTGTATATCAACATACAGAATTATTATATTTTTAAACTGATAGGTAAATATATTAAAAATATTTATATTGATAAATGACAATATATGTTCTAGGAACCACAATATGCATAAAAAAGATATCAACACTAATGGAAAATTTAAGAACGAAGGCGCAACATCTAATTATTTATATCTGTATATTCAACATGCTTCATTGTTGTACTTGCCCAAATTTTATAATTATGAATCAATGTTGCAATTATTCTTACTGACTATTTCATATTATAATCTATATTAATTTATTGCTACCAACAAATATTATTATTGTTGTAATCGGTATGTTTCATTTGACATGAATGTTGCATTATACAACAATTTTATTCACTATTGTAATGATTTGTATGATTATAATACGTTTTTATTTTTGTATGTAACATCTTTATTCATTTTATCAATATGTTTAACCATTATCTAGTCTTTAAGAACGGGGAAATAGCAACTTCAAACTATCCAATTGGTTGTTTATATCTTCATTGGATTCAACGCTTTCCTTGTTTCCTTATATGAAATTCTGAAAATCTATATCTTTCTGGTCTCTCTTTCTTGTATAATGTCCGTAGTTAAAACTATAATAGGTAATACAAGGGTAATAAAGCATTTTACATAAGGGATATAGAATCGATTTAAAAAATTCTGCAACTATACATTTTAGGTTATAAAAATTGTAATATTTGAAAAGAATTAATACAAAATATCAGTATAATATACTTACCACATTTTAATTAATTAATTGTTTATTGTATTTATTAATTTTTGAGGGTAAAATTTTCTACTTATATTTTAACTGCCAGATAATAGATTTATCTGCTAGTTGATGCGACGGATAAATTTTGGCCGATTTTATCTGACAGTTTACGTTAACTTTTGTTTGATAAACCCTTTCTATGTTTTAACTGGCAGTTAAAAAGTTATCTACCTGTTAAATTATTTATCCTTGCATTGATAAACCGGCCCTAAAATATATTAAAGTGACCGATTTTCGATAGCGAAATACCGCAACCGGACCACAATAATAGTTACAAAACAATCATCCTTCGCCACACATTCCTGTCTAAGCACACTTCTTTCGCCTCGGCCACATTCATAATCGCATTCATACACGCTCTTCTTCTCTTCTCACTCAGAAACTTTCTTTTAGTAACTTATCAATCACATCCATCCACTTACATACTGGACGGCCACGCAATCGAACACCCTTAATGTCACCAAGATATATACGCTTTACAAGCCGTTCACCCTTCATTCTCTCCACATGACCAAACCAACTCAACTGGCTCATTCCTACTCTCTTAACAACATTCTTCCTAACCATACATTCTTCATACACCAAATTATTCCTCACGCGATCCCGTTTTACATATCCACATATTCCACGTAAATACCTCATTTCCACGGCAGTCACTCTCTTTTTATGCTTTCGCGTCCATGCCCAACATTCGCTTCCATACATAAATGTCAAATGGTTATGTGTATAATAACTTCATTCTATACGAAATGTATTGAATGTTTTCAATTTGATTAAAGGGTATATTTTCAACCAGTATTTTCAATTAAATATAATATTGAAAAGGTTTTTCTTTTATAATAAATATAATTTTCTATCAATTTTATTTATTTGGTCAATATTTTAACTATTGCTACCCTTGGTAAGGGAGGTATAGGGATTGTGCTAAAATCGCATATCGAGATTTAGGTAAATGTCCACGTTTTAAGGTCCCTAGAATCCAATTTTAACATTTTCACGATGATCTCTGTGTGTGTATATGTGTATGTGTGTGTGTGGTTCCTGTTTACGCTCTAACTCAAATACTACCATTCAGAATTCTTGTATTTCTACCTTATTCTAATATAGAAAGAAGCCATTAGATTTTGATGTAAATCAGATAACCGGAAATGGCACTTTACTTGAAGCTCAAAATAGTTTTTCTCCGAAAAATACCTTTAAATGTTATTTTTTCGAGATTTATGTTATTATAAAAATTAAAGATTCTTAAATTTTCTACATATTTTATTCTATATATTTTATGGATAAATTTATAAAATTATCTGTAATTTAAATCCCGGAGCCTACGCTTTAAACAAACACAACTCCTTGGGTACACACGTTACACAGTTCATATCTCAAATGTATTCAACTGACAGATAAATGTCACTGTCAAAGAGCTAATCATTTCAAATTAATATTAGTAACGTTTTAAAAAGAAAAAGTGAATAGAACCATAGTTATATGGAATGGTACTTAATATAGTTTTAAACGTAAGTAAATATATAAGTATGTAAATTCGAATTTATAAAAATTAATTGGTGGGAGGTATTGTGTTGGCCACAACAGATTTTTACCTCCCGCTACCCTTGGTAAGGGAGATATAGGGATCGTGCTAAAAATCGTATATCGAGATTTTGGTAAATGACCACGTTTTAAGGTCCCTAGAATCCAATTTTAACATTTTCATGATGATGTGTGTTGTGTGTGTCTGTGTGTGTGTGTGTGTGTGTGTGTGTGTGTGTGTGTGTGTGTGTGTGTGTGTGTGTGTGTGCGTGTGTGTGTGTGTGTGTGTGTGTGTGTGTGTGTGTGTGTGTGTATGTGTGTGTGTATATATGTGTGGATCCTCCACTCTAAAAGAGCTTATTAAATTTTGGTGTAAATAGTTTTTCTTCGAAAAATACCTATAAATATTATTGTTTCGAGATTAATGTTATTATAAAAATTAAAGATTATTAAATTTTATAAAGATTTGCATTAATACTTTTTCTATATATTTTATGGACTATTTCACTCATAAATATAAGTAAGTGAGTTTTGATAAGCGAAAAATTTTTGACGTTTCAGAAACATATTGTTTACATACCTGTCAAACTCTGTATAATTTCAGTGTTATCAGTTTTTATTAAAAACGAGTCGATTCGGACAGGAATCTATTTAAAAAGTTGAAAAAGCAAACTGAAACATAATACCTCTAAACACAATAAAAATTAGAAGATTTTTGTCAAGATAAAATAAGAAGAAATAAATGATTACCTGATTTTTATTTTGGAAATAGTCATCCGAATACCATTCGTGGTTAAATTTTATCCTGGAAAATTTTTCCGATTGCTTTACTCGAGCCTGTTACCAATTTATCTCGTGACATTGATCAAAAATCACTCGTTTGACAATTCGTGATATTTTTGTCAATGTCACTCAATAAATTGCTAGGCAACCGACTCTCTGAAAAATTTTCCGGCAAAAATTTACCACTTATGATATATATGATAAATTTATAAAATTATCTATAATTCAAATCCCAGAGCCTACGCTTTAAACAAACAACATGCAGTTATTCAAATGTATGTAACTGACAGATAAATGTCACTATCAAAGAACTACTCATTTCAAACTAATATTAGTAACGTTTTAAAAAGGAAAAAGGAATACAATACAGTTTAATCAAAATTAACGATTCACAAAAATGTTTAAGTTAATCCTCATTTTTGGACTTGAAGTGAATTCTATTCTATACTATTATTCACGAAAGATGACTATTCATGGTCATTCGTTCGAAGAAAGAATACACATCACTTTACAGCAGTAGCTTAGCAACATTTTGTATTAGAAAGAGAAAGATTATTTGACCTACGTCTATTTAATTTATGTGGTGTGACAGATATACGTAAATAGTGCCATTACTTTCTAACACACTATAAATAATAATGACGTATGTCGTAGAATGACACATACCTAATTATCTACTACACTGCCCTCTATGCTAGCATTTACCCAGTGGCGTTGCTGTTTAAATCAAATTATTATTCCTTAGTTTATAAGTTAAGTCTATGTTTTTGAATTTTGCAAAAACATAAGTGAAGAACATAAATCTTTCAGAAAGGCATTATTTAGAAAGAAACATAATTTTCAAATAAATTACTCATATTTTTTCAGTTAAAATGTGCCCATAAATATTTCATATTGCACGCCTTTGCATACGAAATGCAATGAAGTTATCTGCAAGTAATATTATATCAGACGGCTCACAAATGACCTTGAATAGTCATCTTTCGTGAATAATAGTTTATTCCGGCATTTAAAATTTAATCTTCATTTTATTATAACTCCGGTGGTTCAATGGTTAGAGCAACGCCTCATGTCATGAGTGCCCTCGGGGCTCTGGGGTTCGAATCCCACTAAGGCATGGATGTGTGAGAATGTGAACCCACTCTCTAATTGGGATTTAATCCTGTTGAGGGGTTTAAAAATAAGGTAGTTAGTTGGATTAGATTAGACTATATATTTTAAGAAATAAACTGTCAAAATTTGAGTAAAATTCGCTAATCCAAAAATAAGAAGTAGGTTAATCTTTTTTGTGACTCGGGCTGTAAGTGGCGGGAGGTATTGTGTTGGCCACACCAGATTTTTTACATTAATGGTCAGTATTTTATATTTTGTTCAGACTGGTTCAGTTACGGTTAGTTTTGTTTAAGTATGATTAAGTTACTTTTATAACATAAGTTACTTTTCATAAAATACTGACCCAATAAATAGCAGTATAATTGTGGTACTCATGTATTGCGATTAAAATATAAATTTTTAATTTCCTCCTCTTTTAATTATAATTTAACATTTAACATTAAACAATAAATGAATTCAACTCCATCAGCACTTGTTTATTTGCTGTCAGAACCATTAATTAACTTTTTGATTCGCTGATAGCAAAATTGGGGTATATTAAATAATTAATGAATACATTCGAGTAATATATAAACATTTCCATTAATAAATAATAAAAGCCCTCGTGAATTCACAGTTGAATAAAGTTTTAATTTCGTGAACTAATCATTGGACACAAATCTGGAATGAATTCGCGCCCCAGGGTACGATTTAATAAAATATTTTGAAACTTTACAAAGGACATGCTCCATTAATCCGTTTAATGACTTGGATGCTAATCGCGTGATAATTTTTACTGCTCGCTCTAAAGTTTTGGAGTAAAGTGATACAGCAGTGTCACTATAAAGCACGCGAACTTATTTACGTGTCACTTTGTTTAATAAATTATCATTGTATATTTCCTGTGCTTTAAATTAATCTTTCAAACTTAATGATAGCAATGTGAGATTGCATTTTAATTCATTGTTTTCGAAATAGAAGGAAATGTCTGTTATTCTAGATTTAAATGTTTTCTTTTTTAATATGACGCATATTGAAACGGAGTTTTTGTGGTTTCATATAAACGTATTGTATTTACTCATGCAAATTAGTTTTGAAATAGGATAATTTATTTCAATTTTATATTTAAATATCACTGTATGTATTATAAATTCAGTAAATAATAAAAGATTGTTTGATGAATTTAATAATTTAATACAGCTCTTTTTGATATTCTTTTAAAATTTATTTAATTACTGATCAGTATTTTTACCTCCCGCTACCCTGGGTAAGGGAGGTATAGGGATCGTGCTAAAAATCGCATATCGAAATTTTGGTACATGTTTTAAGGTCCCTAGAATCTAATTTTAACGATGATGTCTGTGCGTATGTGTGTGTATGTATGTGTGGATCCTCCACTCTAACTCAAATACTATTATTCAGAAAAATTTTAAACCTTGCATTTCGACCCTTTCCTATTTAGGAAAGAGCCCATTAGATTTTGGTGTAAATCGGATAACCGGAAATGGCACTTTACTTGAACCTCAAAATATATTTCTTCGAAAAATAACTTCAAATGTTATTTTTTCGACATTAATGTTCATATAAAAATTAAAGATTACTAAATTATCTACAGATTTGCATTAATACTTTCTCTACATATTTTATGGATAAATTTATAAAATTATCTATAATTTTAATCCCAAACAAGCAAAACTCCTCGGTTACAGTTCATATCTCAAATGTATGTAACTGATAGATAAATGTCACTGTCAGAGAACTGATCATTACAAATTAATAGTTTTAAAAAGAAAAAAGTAAATAGAACAATAGGAAAGGAAATCAATACAGTTTCCAGCATAAGTAAATATGTAGATATGTACGAGGTGTGTTCAAAAACTATCGCGAATTTTGAATTTTCGCGGGTTACGTATATTCGAATTTCGATCTTTTTGTGGCTTTATGTTGGTACTCATGTCTCTCACTTATGTCGACAAGCTCGGCCATTTTGAATGTTCACTTAATTGTTGACAGCTGCTTTGCTTGCACGTGTTTTGGATCGTCTTCGATTTTTACCTATTCAAAAAAATGGAACAAAGAACCTGTATCAAATTTTGTGTGAAAAACGAAATTAAGTGCGCGGATGCATTCCGAATGTTGACTGTGGCATACGGAGAAGCTACCTTGGACCAAAGCAACGTTTATCGGTGGTACAAAATGTTCTCAGAAGGCCGAGAAGATGTGAACGACGAAAAGCGTGCCGGACGCCCGAGCACTTCAACAACAGACGAAAAAATTAATGAAGTGGAGAAAATGATATTGGCCAATCGTCGAATCACCGTTAGAGAAGTTGCTGAGGACCTAAACATATCGATTGGCTCGTGCCATTCGATTTTTATCAATGATTTGGGCATGAGACGGGTCGCCGCGAAATTTGTACCAAAATTGCTCAATTGCGACCAAAAACAGCATCGCATGAACATTGCTAATGAGATGTTGGACTCTGTCCGCGACGACCCAAATTTGCTCCAGAGGGTCATAACTGGTGACGTGGAAACCAAAGTTCAATCATCTCAATGGAAGCTGCCGCACGAACCAAGACCGAAAAAAGCGCGCCAAGTTCGGTCGAATGTGAAAGTTTTGCTGACAGTTTTCTTCGATTGCAGGGGCGTGGTGCATCATGAGTTCTTGCCACAGGGTAGAACGGTCAATAAGGAATATTACCTGCAAGTTATGCGCAATTTGCGCGAAGCAATCCGCCAGAAACGCCCGGATTTGTGGAAGAACAAAAATTGGCTTTTGCACCACGATAACGCCCCTGCTCACACATCGTTGCTTGTGCGCGACTTTTTAGCCAAAAACAACACACTAATGATGCCGCAGCCACCGTATTCCCCAGATCTGGCCCCCTGTGACTTTTTCTTGTTCCCTAAACTGAAGAGGCCCATGAAAGGACGACGTTACGCTACGCTTGACGAGATAAAGACGGCATCGAAGGAGGAGCTGAACAAGATAAAAAAAAATGATTTTTTGAAGTGCTTTGAAGATTGGAAAAACCGTTGGCACAAGTGTATAATATCTCATGGGGATTACTTTGAAGGGGACAAAATAGATATTCATGAATAAATAAATAATTTTTGAAAAAACACAAAATTCGCGATATTTTTTGAACACACCTCGTATTTAGATTAAAAAATTAAAGATTCGCAAAAGTTTAAGCTAATCCTCATTTTTGGATTAGTGAATTCTATTATATCCCAGTATTTAAAATTTAATCTTCATCTTATTATCAAAAAAGGTAGTTGATTATTTTAAGAAATAAACTGTTATAATTAAAATTTCACAAAACGAAAAATAAGGATAAGCTTAATCTTTTTTTGTGACGCGTAAATGGCGGCAGGTATTGTGTTCGCCACACCAGATTTTTAACATTAATGATCAGTATTTTGCAAAATAAATGGTTAGTAAATATGAAGATTTTCTTCAGATTAAGTTAGGTTACATTAGTTTAAGTTATAATTAGGTTAGTTTTGGTTAGGTTAATTAAGGTTACACTAGATTAGAACGTACGTGAGGCGAGACGCGACGAGAAATATAAAATATCGATCTCGTCTCGTTTTCGGATATGTAATCTCGATCTCGTCTCGTTTTCGGATATGTAATCTCGATCTCGTCTCGTTTTCGGATATGTAATCTCGATCTCGCTCTCGTTCTCGCATATCTCTCGCATGAGAGTCTCGCTATAAAAATACGCGCTTGCGCACTACGTATTTACGTAATAGTTTAATTACAAGAGACAAGTTCGCACCAATAGCACTGTCTTTCGTGTATTTGCAGTCGTATAACTATAATAAAGAGATAAAACACCAAATTATTTCAATACGAACATAATCTTTATTCATTTAGATCACCAGAAAATGTGATGTAGGCAAAAATTTAATTTAGCTCTAAAATATCCAATTTATCACTAAATTGTGATTTCTAAAGTATTTCAATATGAACATCTGTTAATACATTCTGTCATCAGTAAAACGTATTAAACATAAAAAAATATTTTTGTAACTTAAAGTACCTACACTTTATCATTAAATATATGCCAGTATTTAAGTAAGATTTAGTCATAAAAAAAACCGCTACACTGGTAACTCGCCGGTAATCAATCACTCCGCTTCTCTGCGTGTTGGCTCCCATTGACGCTTAATATAACACCCTTTACTTTTCAGGGGCGACAAGAATTTTATTAGCCGTGATTTTAAGTGGGGTGAATTAGGGGCTGAAATATTAGAGAAAACTAGTTCTATTGGATGCAAAACCGATTTTATCTTTATTTTGTATTTCCTCGTTCTAGGACCGATACCAATCAACTCTAGATAGACACAAAAAATATAGTGAATTCATATAAAATTCACATTCACGTGTTCTGTGCACGAATTAGCGTTGATTCCATTCCATGTACGGTACATTTTTCATTGAATTTATTAATCAAAGCTATAATGTTACAAATATTTTCTATTGTGAGACTCTCGCGAGATTTCTCGCTTCTCGCAGTTGCTATTTTATTTAAATAAAAATATTATTTAAATGTTTTTATAAATCCTTAGTTTATCAAGATTTTACGTCTAAATATTTTATAAAATACGTAAATGCTTTTTAAGTTTATTTTTTAAATTGGTGCTTACAAAGTTTGCATAATATAGAAACATTTTATGTTAAATTTTTGTTTTGTTGCTTGTATTTTTTCAGGAGAAGAACTAAAATAAATGTACTCTCGATGAATAAATACTGGTTTAAAAAGTACAAAGAACATTGACTTCGTTTGAAAGTAATTTAACAGGCACTTTGTTCAACGCTAACAAAATAATATTTAAACTGCGCTCAAGTTTCTTAACCAAAGAAGAAAGTTAAAGTACCTTGTATACACGTAAATTACACGATATTTAATTTTGTTAATTAAAAATTTGTGTTTGTTAGTTTGTTAAAAAAGAGTTTTTTTTCTGAGCACCTCATTTAAAAACAAAAGACTTTGAAATATTTACGCTCGATAACTTTTTAAAGTTATTATAAACTTTTTATTGCATATTTTCAATAAAAGTTCCCGAAATAATTAGATAAGTAAGTTTGCGAATATTAAATTTCGAACAAACATCTCAAGTCTTTCCAAACAAATTCAGTTGGATTCAATGTATTCTAGAAATTCTAAGAAGGCATTTGTCCAATTGTATACTACCTATTAGATAGTAGATCATTTATTCCTTCCATTATTAACTAACTCACCTCTGCATTAAGTTAGGTAAAGTTGATCGTGAAAGCAAAGTTCAGTATGTACGACTCGATTCCCAAACAAGGGAGTTTCGAGAGTAGTAGGATGTACTTGAGAACTATATGGGATCTCTACGGACGATGTGGTACTCGATGAAGCAAGACGGTGTTTACAGACGGGAAAGGGTATCCGTATTTGGACAAGGTATATCTTTTTTCTGTTTCCATTTCAGCCTTACGTGACGCTGTCGCTTTTTGCTTTGGAAACCTGAAAAATAATAAGAACTAGTTTCAATCAAATTATCAGGGCTTATTTTGATGAATTAATAGAGCTACAAAATACCAAAATAAAGTCACAAAATATAATATTACTTGTTAACAATAAGTCGAAATCTCAGTCAAGCAACATTTATTTATTTATTCGTACAAAATCGATGTTTTCGTACACAGTAGCTACATTCACAGCTAATTTTTTAATGCGTAATGATAATGCATAAGCCATAACTATAATGCATAGTACTAATGTGTAACGTTAAGACAAACATAGTATGCATAGCATTTTCTGCAAACAAATTTAATTGATAGTTGACATCTGTATTTATTCCAAATTACTTGTCAAAATTGAAGTTTATCATAGCAGGAAAGGATTGCTGAAGCGTATTTCCTTGTTTAATTGTATTTGATCACATGGTATTACAAATGTAGCACTAGATGCAGCTATTTGTATTCGAAATTGAAGATTTTAAGATTTCTCGCAAATTTATTCTGACAGCTGTCACAAATTCACTTAATACGTAATGCATAAAGCTTCATTCATAGATACTTTTTTAATGCATAACGTTAATACATAATGCTAATAGATAATGCGTAACTATTTTTGTTATATAGCAAGACTATTCACAGCTAGTTTTAATTTTAACGCATAATGCATAAACTCAATGCATAGCAACAAATGTTTGCGCATTATGCATTAAGTAAATTTGTAACAGCTGTCAAAATAAATTTGCGAGAAATCTTAAATTTTCAATTTCCAAGAAATCAAATAGCTGCATCTAGTGCTACATTTGTAATACCATAAGCTCAAATAAAATTAAACAAGGAAATACGCTTCAACAATCCTTTCCTGCCGTGATAAACTTCAATTTTGACAGGTAATTTGGAGTAAATACAGATGTTAACTATCAATTAAATTTTGTTGCAGAAAATGCTATGTTTTTCTTAACCTTACGCATTAGCACTATGTATTAAAGTTATGTCTTATTCATTATCATTGCGCATTATAAAAGTAGCTGTAAATGTAGCTTAAAAGTTTGGAGGTGGTTTGGAGTTTGCAAACATTTGTTGCTATGCATAGTGTTTATGCATTATGCGTTAATATTAAAACTAGCTGTGAATGGTCCTGTGCGTTGCCATATAACAAACTTCGTTATGCATTATCTATTAGCATTATGTATTATCGTTATGCATTAAAAAAATAGGTTTAATCCTCAAAAGATAAGTAAGCACTTCCAATTAAATAAACATAAATTCGTGTACCTACAGATAAATGTTTGAACATTCAGTTTTACAAATATCGTACAAAAATTCGCAAGAAACATATGAATATCCATCTGTTTACTCTCAAATTTTAGTTGTTTAAACTAAACTGAAATAAATAACTTTTTTTATGAAAAAACGCAAAATAAAATATACAATGTACAGCATATTTCCTACCCTTTTCACATTTGAAGTTTAAGATAGTTGGACTTTAACTAGTAGTTAATTCTGCAACTACCAACTTAGTGGAAGGTCTATCATTCTTCTGAACAAGTAGCGGATATTTGCAAGAAATATCAGTGTGATAGCGTTTGCGTGGAAGACGAACTCTTAGAAGGAAATGGCAATGCAAAGTGCCCGATACTGAATGTCTTTCCATATTTTACATTTTTTTTTGTACGTACATACTTATTTTTTACTAAGTTTGACACAAATAAATAAATTGAAAAGAAAAAATAACCTTCAATATGGTACGTATTACGAAGGACTGGAGTACGTCTCACTTAAACAGCCTATCAAAGATGTACATATTATGAAATAGGTTATGTTTGTTATTAGATCCACAAAATATTAAATATGTCAAAGAAATCGAAAATAACGTAAATATAATGAAATAAGGAATATAATAATATGCATTAATAATTAAAAGGCCTTCAAGTTCCAATATCTATTATATATTCGTTAAGGACGTTTCGAGCTAGATCCACTTATCTCAAGCAAGTCACAATTAGTGTTTAACAATAATAATAATAATAATACATATACGTTGATGCAGAATTATTATAAACAAATTCGTTTATGGGCCGTGCTAGCGGCATGTTATACTGTTGAAGTGGTGGCCCATGCTGTTTACGATGAAAACATGTTACATATATTTCTACTTTTGATTTTGTACCACACTGTAATTCTGCATCAACGAATATGTACTATTTTTGTTAAACGATAATTCTTAGTTGCTGAAGATTAGCGGATGTAGCCCGAAACGTCCTTAATCAACAAAAATTTAATAAATATTGGAACTTTAACGTCTTATAATTCTTAATGCACATTATCTACATGGTTCTCTTAAAAAATATTTAGAATATAATAATAGTAAGAATAAACTAATAATACAAATTTGGTTTGAGATCGGGTACGTTCTCTCGTTGAACGAGATATATAGTTAAATAGGAATCGTCTTGGTTAATTTATTGTCAAAAGTAGATATAAAACCTGTCGCTTGTTCCATATGGCACGGGAACTTATGATGTATGTAATAAAAATAATCATTTATGTTTGCATTTGTTGTACATTGTCTATTCTACCGTTGAAATAAATTAAATTTCTAATATTTAATGAACTCATGTTTCCTTATTTTCTTAATTAACATTGTCCTCATATTAAAGTTAACACAAAATTAATTTGTACAACAAACTGCTTTAGTCTGCATAATTTATAAATAAAATACAATGAACAACATTCCCTTATACAGGGGTTAAATATTAGCTGGAAACCCTTCACAAACATCCAACAATACTTCAGTTCGTATATGAGTTTGTTTCTAAAGCACCCTCAGCCTCAGCGTCTCCCGTGTGTCGCTTGTACTGGCACTTACCCTCCTAACGCGATATTGCGACATACATTCTCCCGCCTCACAGCCTCTTAGAAGTCAAGAGGGCCTCTGCGCTGTTTACGCACTAAATTTACGAGCCTTCTTCAATAAGAGTATCTTTATTTACTTCCCATAAATCGACCAACTTTTATCAAACACGTATGATTACCTCAAGTTGAAAGTTTCATTCGATTTGATGACGGAAATGAAGTGGTTATTAGGTGCGTTTTCCTCAGGGACGCAACTAGGATTATTTTCTGAGTGGGCCAAAAGAAGGTCAGTGAAAAATCTAAGTGGGCCATATTTACATCATATTGAAAATCAGAGATGGGCGTCTACGCGTCGACTTTAATAGACCTTTTCAATTTAAAGAGATAGAAGATATGCGCAATGGGGATCTGCGCATAGTAAGAACAACTGAAATCTATGGCGTTTGTTTCTAAAAATATTAAACGTAAAATGTGAGAATTCATCAGATAACTTCAAAAAATCTTTTCGAAATAAATTACAAAAGCTTTTATTGAAGTTAAAATGTCTAACGATACAAATTTTCACTGAGAATACAGGTGTTTTAATGACTGCAATATTTTGGACGTTTCGTTTGACAGCCCAACTGGCAGTTGTTCGCGCCATTTTCTTACTATTTGCAGCGATAGAAAGAGATAGCCGTTAAATTGAAAAGGTCCACTGTCAACGACAATAATTTTATACGTAAACAATGTAGACAATGTAATAAAAGAATTTGATTGAACATGGACAATGAAGTATGGTTATGTTTGATCCAGTGTTGCCAAATTACGGATTAAACCCAAAAACTAGACATATTTGAACATTTTTAAGGATTTGGGGGATTATATTTTTAATTTAGGGAAATTTTCATGGTTACAATTTGAAGTTTCATTTCACATTAAATGTCACACGAATTGGATTCCTCAAGTTTTTTTGAAAAATGTAATATTTTACAGTAAATAAATATTCAAAAATTAATTATTTAGATTGTCTATGCTTTTAAATATGTCTACGTCATTGTCGACACGTAAACTATTACATTGTCGACGTGAAGTAGTCTACACGCCCATTCCTCCTGAAAATAAAATGATATTCACAATCATTATAATTATTATGTCGATTCCTAACTTTTTAGGCCTGCTCCTACCACGTCTAGTTAAAGTGACAGTTAGTGTTAGTGTTATGTTACCTGTTCTTATCACCTTTGGTTAGAACTAATCTTCAGTTTTAGTGTTAACTAATGGTAAATAAACAGTTACTTTAACTAGAGGGGCAAGATCGGGATTTAGAGATTGGGAAATACTCCATTCCTAATTGCAACGGCAATTTTATGGATGGGAATTGACAGATCACGTTCCTACCGCACGGATGGGAAATATTTATGATGGGTTGCCTTGCGACACTGTTATAGATCTGTATAATAAACTAGGCTGAACAAATTTTAATAGACCAGTCAAAAAGTATTAATAAAATTAAAGGTTATAATTCAATTATTTATTTTAATAATGCACTTTGTAGCAGCGAAAAGGAAAGCAACGAGGCGACTATACTCCAAAAGGCCGTCGCGCACTTAAGCGATGCGAAGAGCGGCAAAGAAGTTTTTTCATTTGCGTTTCGTTTCGGTCGCACAAATATTCGTTGGTTTTAATAATACATTGAATGAAAAAACTTCTTCCCGTACTTCGCTTCGCCGCTCTTATAATAATAATAATAATAATAATAATAATAATAAATTTATTGCCCAACAGTAGCCAATTATAGGACAAAAATATATAACATACAAAAAAAGTATATATCCCGATACCCGAAAGGGTACCAAAAAGATTTAAAAAGATAATAATAATAATATTTAATACAAAAGATAAATGTAAATTAGATGAAAATATCATCAATTAAAAGATTGCAACATAGAAATATAGGAGAATGTTTCATTATGTCAGTACGCGCTGGCGGTAGATGGAACGTTTTGCAGTGCCTTGATGCTAGCCTGGGAACGTGGAATGGTACCCTGGATAGAAGGAAAGGTGCATCTATCTTGTTGCTGATCAAGTTCTTGAGGAATCTAGCAGCGGCACCTTCTCGCCTCTCAGCAAGGGATGTCATGGAATGTCGCTGAAGTAATGATTCCTGCTCTATACCTCTTTCTGGATACACCTTATCGATTTTGAAAGAGAGAAATTTTAGGAACCTACGGTGGATTTGACCCAAAATCTGTAACTGATAAGCATGTGAAGGATACCACATCAAACTTGCATATTCCAGTTTACTCGAGACAAATGCACTGAATAAAGATTTTAAAACCGAAATATCAGTAAAATATTTAGAGACTCTCATTATAAAACCTAGAGTCTTGCTAGCAGAGTTACTAATATTGTTTAGTTGTTCAAGAAAGGTAAAGTTTGTACAAAAAATGACACCTAAATCCTTGATAGAATTGTTTTTCATTAATACAACATCTTGCATCTTATAGGAATACTCTAAAGCAAGCTTTCTACGACTGTAAGTAACAGTGCAACATTTATTTACATTTAATATTAATTTGTTTTCAATACACCAATGAACTAAAAAGTCAATATCTGATTGTAGTTGAAAAGCATCATTAAGAGTATTTATAGGTGAGAAGAGTTTTATGTCGTCGGCATAAGCTAGGACATTACAATTGATTGATGTAAGAAGGTCATTTATAAATAAGTTAAATAAAAGTGGTCCTAGGTTCGAGCCCTGGGGTACTCCTGAAATAGCAATGAATTTATATGATTCGAAACCATTGTACGATACCCAGCAAACTCGATTGTCCAGATAAGATTTTAATAATGAGACGACAGACGGAGTTGCACCTAAATTAGTTATTTTATTTAGTAGTAGCCTATGATCGATGGAGTCAAAAGCACGTGATAAATCTGTATAGATAGTATCTACTTGACCTCTAGCATCTAACACCTCAGAGATATATTGTGAGAAAGAGGCAAGATTCGTTATTGTAGATCTACCTGTCATAAATCCATGTTGTGCCGTAGATATCAAACAGCGTGTGTTGGTATAAAGACATCTATATGTTACCAATTCAAGAACTTTTGCAAAATTATTCAAGATGGAAATTGGACGGTAATTACTGATACATGATTTATCACCTTTTTTGAAGACAGGTGTTATTCTTGTTCGTTTCCATTTCTCTGGAAAAACGCTAGTACCAATTACCAAATTAATAATTATGACAAGGGGTTTGGCAAAGATAAATCTGCAGTCTTTAACAAAAAAAACTCGGTATTTGATCTTCACCCACAGTAAATTTGTTTGGAAAAGAAGCCATCAACGGAATGATATCGTCTTCATTAACCTTGTAAAACTGAAATGATTGATTGTTACTACAATCACTGTGAATCACATTCAATGAACTTGGAGAGAAGAAACCTGAGAAGAAATTTGCAAATGCATTGACAACATCTTTAGGCGAGTTATACTCTTGGTTGTCATCAAGAAGATTGCTTGGAATACGAGTAGTACCGCGCTTCAAATTAATGAATTTCCACAGGTCAGAAGGGTTCGATTTTATGTTAGCTTGCACATTTTGAACAAAATTATTGTATGCATCATTAATTTGGGATTTTACTAAATGTCTTCGCGTCGCTCAAGTGCACGACGGCCTTTATTCTTGTAAAATTAACATTTTCCATCCCCTGATAGTCCTGGTCATCATAAAAATTGTAGGTATACGGGTATACACCTTAGGAGAAAAGGCTATTTTTCCTTGAGTGCTTTGTATAGCTGTTTTACACTTCACAATAAATCGTACAATTTTGTGACCTTCAATTTATTGGCGAATTATTGGCAAGTGTAATACAACTAAATTGTACAATTTATTTTGAAAATTAATTGCACAATAAATTGTGAAAATTACAACGTGTTCTATTTTCTCCGATTTTCTTAAACATTTTTGGTTACTTTTCCAGTGCCAACTGTATAATATTTGACACATTGAACTATTTCTGTTTGACGTTTTTGTGCTTTGATCACGGAAGTTTTTTATTTTTGTGAAATGTAACGATTTCGAAACGCAAACCTAAAAATACGAAACAAACAGTTAACCTTAAAATATATCTGATAATCAAATGCGGTTGGTAGCTTTTCTCCCGACAACAATAAATTGTTAGAATATCGTGAAGTGTAAAATGTTTATATTTTCAAAATAAATTGTTCAATTTATTGCACGATAAATTGTACGATTTATTGTGAAGTATAATACGGGCTGTAGTCCTTGTTCTCCACCTTCTGACTACAAATTGCGCCCAAGAAAAAAGCCATGGCCCACCTTAGTTCCCAGATGTTACTTCCTTGGTTTTCCTTTTTATTCGATTGTACTTTTGATGGAGTGTATTAAATAAAGTGAGGGTCGGTACAAGGTTACAGGTAGTAACTTTGTAACGTGTTTATTATTTTAAGAATGGCTTTATTAAGAGAGGTGATATTGATTTTCCTATTGTTACATTTTGATGATAGGTCTCATAAATTATGAATTATGTTCGCATTTATGATCATTTAATGCTTATGTGTAAGTAGACTCATAAAATAGGTATAACCATGCATTAAGGAAATTGTTAGACAAGGGAATCTCCAACATTATTATGATTAATAATACTCATATTTTGCAATATTCTCTTCCTTATAGCACCGGGAAATAGATTTTTTATTGGTATTTACCGCAAGAAATATATTATAGATATTACATTTCATAAGATTACAGGTAAATTTAGTTAACAAAAAGAATACAATGTATAAACTTTTTAAACGATTATTTTATCTTTACAAATATCGGATAATTCATAGACCTTATCATTTTTATTTTTCACCAGGATAAAACGTTCAAAAACGTTTTTTCGATATAAAAAATCTAATATGGCCAGCACATTACCTTCCGTCAGTTCTATGTATTTTATACATATTCCATACAGAAAGTTTCTTAGAATTGATTCTATATTAGCAGTAAAATTCTAAAACAAACATACTATGTCAATCGCACTTGATATTGACATGACATATCTGTCTATCAGATTTTTTTATTTATATTAGTTGTTTCCATTGTTATTGTATAACTAGCTGCTATATAAAATTTAATTTATTTATAATTTTTAACTCTATATCCATTGAATTTGAAGTATACAATGTAATCAAATCGTGTAGAGAATAAAATATTCTTTAATATTTAATAACATTAAATTTAACACCGTTTTTTCAAGAAAAACTGTTAAAATCTTCAAATGAGGGTACTTTCGGTCGACCAATTTTAACCAAAATCTAATCAGCTCTTCATATGAATGTAACGAAGAGGAATACGAAAGAATTATAATTTTTAGAATTTTAGTGTTGGAGTTATCGTCGGAGAAAACTCATGATACACCCACACCTACACCCGCACCCACACCCACACCCAGAACCACGCACACACACACACACACACACACACACACACACACACACACACACACACACACACAGAGAGACATCATCGTAAAAATAGTAAAATCGTATTCTAGGGACCATAAAACGTGCTTATTCATCAAAAACTCACCACCGAATTTTTTGACCAAAGACAATACCTTCCTTACCTAAAGGTGACGGAAGGTAAAAAATATACTATTGTTTTATATCTATCGCAATTTATACTCTGTACCATTTATGCTACTCAGTAGATGTCGCTCGCATCAGCGTATTCGTAAAGCCTATGGCACACTTGTCGATGAGCATCAAGGAGTATGATGAGCTCATCGATGAAACAACAGTACGCACCCGTCATAGATAAAAAATACGGCGCCGAAGAGCATTGATGAAACGAACGTATCTCATTTCAGACGTATCTATTGTGTTTCATTTTAAACGTTAGCGTGGGAATCTATTTTTGTTTTTCATGTGTGGACGATCCTCCTTCATGTCAATAAATGTCAAGGTGTTGTTTGGCCCCGTGGAAACCAATACGTTAAATTATACTTTAACGACATGAGTAGAAAAATGTTTTTAAGACGATGTTCAAGAACTTTACTTATTACACCTACATTTTGTTTAAACAGTTCGTATTTCCTTATTTGAATTTATAATGTAGGCGAAGTTATATCAAAACAAAAGCTTAGATAATAGAATTAGAATCAAGAAACAATTTATAAAAGTTGCAAAGTTTCTAGTCCCCACAAACTGAAAAATAATTAAATTACAAACAAATGATGTTCTTGTCTTGTAGAAAATACAAAATCAAGCGTTCGAAGAAAGCAACAAAACAATATCAAGTAATATGAAATGTAATTCCGCAGCTAAAGTTTGAAGTTTAAAAATTAAAAATCAATATTGTAATGAAGAAAAGATCATAGTGGGCGTCTTCAACACGTGCGGCTTTTGTCTCACTGGTGACTTTGAATGCGAACGTGAATCTGAAATGCATACCGCGTACTCAATCAAGTATAAAGGCGTTATTGCGTTTCCTTTCTTCTTCGCTCCGCTGGATTCTTTTTCTTCGACGGCGGAGCTTAAACCGAGTTTAATCCTCAAGGCTTATGATCCGCGCCTTATGATTACCGCGCTTTGGGGAGAACTCTGATTTTAGCGCGCGAGGAGTGATGCTTGCTTGCCTGCGGTTGTAGAGGTTACGAATGTTTGAAGTTGGAGAGATGAGATCAATTTGCTACGAAATATATGTAGAGGTTTGTTTACATAAAGATTACGATGTAATTAATAGGTAAGTGGAGGATACATGTTGCAAAAGCTGTCTAACCACGTAAACAAAGATCAAGGGGTCGAAATTAGCTCTCGGTACAGGCCAATTTTACTAGTCCGCGTCAGACGCTTGTTTACAGACGCGTGCAGTTATACGCGTCAGAGAGGATGTACTGTTTTTCATATAATTTAAATAGAGTCGCGCCTGAGAGTGATAAGTCAGTAGGTATATAGTTTGGTTGTGAAAAGTGCATTGTGCTTGTATAGGCGATTCAAATTAACTTTTCCCGCAACTTTTATCACGTGACGTGATGTCACAACGAGTATGTTTTCAAATTGTTGTTCACTTCTGCATTAAAGTTTGTGTGTGTATTGCTGTTTTAATACATATATTTAATGAATTAATAGTTTATTAGTAATGAAGCTGTTAATAAAGGACGTGTTTAATTATTTAAATGCTTCTGCGTGCAGCATAAATTTTTGTGAGGATGATGAAGTATTGAATTCTGGACATATGCCAGTATATGGTAAAATACAATCAGATGACAAAAATTAATCACTTCTCTTTGGATTATGCCCACAAACCAGCGGCGTAAATAAATATCCGCATGAAATTACTGGAAAATTGATAAATTCTGGCTCACTAGCAATAAAAAGCATCTTGTTCGTGTAAGGCGGGAAACTAACCTAAATATAAATATGTATTTATTAACCTAAATATAAATACAAAATAAAATAATTGAATATATTCGTATTGTTTTAGAGCTACCAACACATGCGTAAACATTGAATTTGTAACTCGTTTTCCAATTAACAGTTTAATCTTTGTCTCAATCATTTCTTCGATGCTATATTTATTTATAAATTTAACGTTTTGGAAATATGTGAAAACGAAAGGTGAGATTTTTTGTTTTTTAGGAATTACATTTCGGAACACAACAGTACACTTGATTTCGTTAGTTTTGGTGAAAATTGCGTATTTCTACAATATTTACAAATATATAATTAATTCTCAAACGATCTAATATTGCATTCATGTTGTTTTTAACTTATTTATAGTAAATTTATGTCATTATTATAACAAGCAACTACAAACATTATACTTAACCTTATTTCTCTAAAAATATACAATGTCTCAACATACTAGGAATACTCGCTAATTTTATTGTATAATTAAACAGAGGAAGTGTTCACAATCACCAATCACCAATAAATATAAATTTAAATACTTGCTGAATTTTTGAAAACTCGTCTATAATTCTAACGTTACTTCTTACGGAATGTAAGAAACTATACTCGTTGTGACGTCACATAATTAGTGCGATGTTTGGTCACCAGATAGAGTCCGCTCAACTTGAATCGCGTATAGTGTAACAGCGCCTTAGCACAAAATAGAGTGTTTTTACCTCCCGTCATACCGAAGGCAAGGGAGGTAATGTTATCGGTCCAAAAATTCGATGGTGAGTTTTCAGTAAATAAGCACGAATTAGGGTCCCCTCAACGCGTTTTTACTATTTTTACGATGATGTATGTGTGACGATTTTTTCGTTTACGATAACTCTTACAAAAAACTTCCAAAAATTTCTATTTTCCATATTTAAGATTTCTACATTCATATTAAGAGTTGATTAGATTTTGGGTAAAATTAGACGACCGAAAGAGATACTTTACTTGAAGCCCATAACAGTTTTTAATGAAAAATTATATTAAAATATGATCCAAAACTTTTAAATTTTAGTATTTAAGACTTTCATAACAAGGGGAATAACATATCAGATTTTGGCTAAAACTAATAAACCAGAAGTGATAGTTTACTTGAAGCTCTAAACAGATTTTCATGACAAATATATTATGATATATTCAAAAACTTTTTAAATTCAGTATTTAAGACTTTTATATAAAAGAGAACAACATATTAGATTTTGGCTAAAACTGAAAAACCGTAAGTGATACTTTACTTGAAGCTCTGAACAGATTTTCGTGAAAAATATATTACATATTCCAAAATTTTTCAAATTTGATATTTAAGATTTTTAGATTAATGAGAACGACATATTAGATTTTTCCTAAAATTAATAAACCGGAAATGATATTTTACTTGAAGCTCTGAACAGATTTTCGTAAAAAATATATTATGATATATTCCAAAACTTGTCAAATTTGGTATTTAAGACTTTTATATGAAGGAGAGCAACATATTAGATTTGGGCTAAAATTGATAAACCAGAAGTGATACTTTATTTGAAGAACGACATATTAGATTTTTTATAAGATTGCTAAACCGGAAACAACATATTAGATTTTGACTATACTTATATGATAAACCGGAAATGGTACTTAATTTGGAGCTCTTCACAGATTTTCGAGGAAAAACATAATAAAATATAATCCAAAATTTCGTATTACAGACTTTTCTATTTATTGGAACAATAAATTAGATTTTGTTTACAAACGATCAATCGGAAGTGATACTTTACTTAAAGCTATTTGCTATTTTAAACATGGAATTGACGGGAAGTTATGTGCTGGCCACATCAGATTTTTTGAGAAAGGTGAAGATAAAGTTTTAGTTGACCAAGTGGCAAAATTCCTCTGTATTTATGACATGAAATGCAGTGCATGCTACATAGCTAATAGTAAATCGTCTTCATTATTATTCATTGTAGGATTATTAAAAAATTATATATTTTATAAAATGTTGTTTTCCCTTCTACAATACGTAATGCATTTCTTCATCCATTTCTTCCACTTCTTAAAAGTTCTCAATCAATCTTCTTTTGGAATAACCCTAAGCTATAACTGTGTTCTGTCCATCCATCGTAATTTCATTTATCAGTTTCGTTATTCCTTTTTATTTATTTTTTTATTTTATTTCTTCAAATCCACATGCTTGCAATGCGGCTACTGCTGCGCGAATTCTATGGACAGGGGCATTGTCATGCAACACACCTCTTCCACGGCGCTTTACTATAATGGCTTCTTTTAAACGGTGTAGGATGTTAGCATAATATTCTCCTGTTATCGTTGTATTCCTTTCCTTATAATCAATCAAAAGAATTCCTTGAGAATCCCAAAATATTGTTTCCAAAATTTTTCCTGCTGACTGCGCAACTTTAAACTTCTTGGGGTGCTCTGTCCCGTCTTCTGCCACTGCATCGATTCTTGTTTCGACTCTGGGTCATGAAAATAAACCCACGTTTCATCCCCTGTTACAATTTTGTTAATAATTTCAGCTGGATTATCTTTACATAATTCTACGAACTCTTTACATGTGGTCACTCGCACTCTTTTTTGAACAGGTGTGAGTAATCGAGGCACCCATCTTGCGAGACCTTTGACATACCGAGATGATCATGAAGGATCCGTAAAACTGTTGTTTCTGATATGCCACATATTTTTGCTATTTCTTACTTCTTGAGCCTTACATTCTCTAAAATTATATTTTCCACTTTATTCACATTTTCTCCGGTGGTGGCTTCAATAGGCCGACCACAGCGCGGGTCATATAGTCGGAGGGAGTAGAGTCGCCATATATTGCCAACATTTCTTCCCGAATAGTTGTCGGATTTTTTCCCTGTTTTGTCAAAAACTATTATTTGTAGTAGTAATATATGATTGATACCTTAAAATCTCACTTCACAGGAAGAGAAATGTCAAGAAATAGCAACAAACAAAAAAATTTAAGAGTAAATAATAATTTCGATAAACAAAACAAACAAAAACAACACGTGCATTCACCACTTTGACTAGTGACACTGTGATGTAAACCGAGTAAAATTTCAAACTGTGTTACATGTTCTAATTCAGAATTTTCTACAACAGGTAAAACGGGTTTATGTTAGAAAAAATATAAGTTTCGACACCTGTTACAATTTTTGAAAAATATTCTCAAATATTTTATAGATGATAAATATGTTACTTATGATTCTGAAAATATTGTGGTTATTTATTTGTTTTAAATTTAAAATGAGTTGATAAATATGTACTCTCCATTACGTAAGACAACAAATGAAGTTTGACAAGAAAATACATAAACCAATTTATACTACTGGGTTCCATATCTTCTTCCTTAATCTTTATAACGCACATGGTGATGGCGTTATCATAATAACGATAGGACTTTCAGCAATGTTGTTCAAAATTATGGGGATAAGTAATTTCTTTTTATATATAGCTGAAATAGTGCTGCCCGTATATCATATTTTATGTAAGAAATATATCACAGAAAATGTTCACTACATTGTGTAAGTTTAGTACTTTGCACTTTACATTTTGAATACATAATACATATAATACCAGCTCCGGAACATATTCGACGGACTTAAGATTTATTTGCTGATATAGATCTAAACTTTTGTAGAATATAACATTTATAATAAGTTATAACAGTTTTTATTTCTAGTTCATATTGTATTAGGCTCACGCTATTTTCCATCTTAAACAATTGTTTATCTATCATTTGGAATTAAGTGTAAATATGAAATTAGCCAGAGAGAATTTTCGAATCATTATTTATTATCATTTAAATAATTAAGTACTTATGAGTAAAAAGAAAATTTAGAATAACTAAAAGCCTTCTTTATACTCCATTAAACTATAGTGTACTATAATGGGGCCATAACCCGTAATCGAAATATAACAAATTTATATAAAAAATCTGATGTGGTCAACACAATACCTCCCGCCATTTAATTTTTATAAATTCGAATATACATACTTACATATTTACTTATGCTGAAAACTGGATTAAGTCCCATTCCATTTAACTATGGTTCTATTTACTATTTTCGTTTTAAAACGTTTCTATTATTAATTTGATATGATTAGTTCTTTGACAGTGACATTTATCTGTCAGGTGCATACATTTGAGATATGAACTGTGTAACGT